>ATSW01003845.1:0-11070 GCA_000444245.1 Botryllus schlosseri
TTCACACAGAACCTTTCAAAAAGGTTCGCGTTCACACGAACCTGAACCTTCCAGAGGTTCACACCATCCCTACCTCTTTACACCTGTCCGAGCTAAAAATATCCGTGCAAGGTGGAATAGGGGCGTGATGGGGACGAAAACACTTGGCGACTGCTGCAAATAGATACACGAATGTGACTGATGTGACTCTTGTCCCAGCTCTCTTGGATGCATATCCTGTCAAGCCATATAACGATAAGATAAGTGCATACTTTCCAATAAAAGACGATGGAACACCAAAATATTTTGCTTTGACTAGTTTTGATCAATTTCGAATTGATAGTTTGACGTTCACCATACGTGGGATAATGTATACGAGTATGACAGGTCATAGTAAATATAGTTAGTAGGCTTAATTTCATCAGCATACGCATTGCTCATAGCCTAATCACCTCACACGTATTAGAGTTCCGTGATTACTGGTAATGCGGTAAAGTGCTAACAATGACAAAGGCAACAACTCCTCGAATATAGGATTTACTCGCCGTGATTTACTCACTATAGTGGTAAACAATCGGGGAATATTTCTTGAATTTCGGAATGTTTACGAATGGGTTGATATGAAAGGTGTCTTCGCGTATACCACACGACCACTCCCGATAATCTTTTATGGGCTTGTGTACACACACACATTCGATATTCTACGCTTCGCAAGTTCAAGCAGGATATACCGCTTACTTGTACGCTGTACGTTTAGTATGTAACTGAGGCAGATGTATGTAATGTCGCATTGTCAAAGCTGATAGTTATGGCCGAGTAGTTCACCGAATTCTTACAGAAATATACACGTTCATAATGTAAAATCATAGGCAGATAACTCTCGTAGCAACGCTGTTACAAATGGATGTCAACAATCATAGTTTGTCGAGTTTCAAGGATATTACTTCCGGGAAGTTACGACGAGTAAAATACGACGAAAATTGGGATTTCGCGGCATCTGAAACACCAAACGGACGAAAAACTTTGTATCAACAACATCAAGAATACAAGAATAAGAAGAAATCTTCAAGAAATACTGCCAGCAGAGGAGGCCGTAACAGTGATGTCGAAGGCACCGATTTCGAGGATACTGGGTTCTCCGAAAACGAACTGCAAAATGAAATGATCCGTATCCACGTAGATGATTCAGGATCGATATCTTCCCGAAGTGGAATCAGCTCGAGGGGTCGTTCATATCAACACAAACCAAAAAACAAGGGCGTACAAGACCAACGGTACCGCCATCATCTGTCATCCGATCATGACACTGAATATAAGGACACTAACACAGAACGCGGATTGGCGGACGAACGCGTGCCCGTATTATACGAGGAGGCTGATCATTGTGACTTCAGCGATGCTCAAAGCATGTATTCCTCAGCATCAGCAGTTCGCGAGCGACGACCTATTTATTCCAACTCTCGAAGAGGTTCGGATATACATACTCAGCCGCAACATTATGCACATTCCAGTAAGACTGGTAATCACAGGCAATCAAATGGTTATCTACCAGTCGATGATTCGTATTCAATCGGCGGATCGTCAATCGACGTCGATAACATAGAGCCTTTGGACGAATACGAAACGGAGTTGGATCAGAGGCGAAGATCGCGGGGCCGCTCTCTGCAACAACAAAGAACCCCTAGGTCATCCAAATCAAGTATAACGCCTCCTGCAAGAACGTCGCTTTCTCGAAGCAAGTCGCCTCGGGAAAGCCTCACCACAATAGCAATCCCAGAAGACGGCAACCTGCAATTTCTCTCCCCGCAAAGTTCAACACTTGCCACTCTCGACGGAAGCCGACAAAGTCGTTCGTCTCTCAGCAATAGGTCTACCGATTCGGGATTATCAGGAAACGGATCCCATCAGCGTCGAAGACATTCGTATCAACCCGGAGATAGGAAATCCAATTTCGCCGATACCGATTCCATAGGCTCAGCGAGCAGCATAATGAACCGGCCGAACTCACGAGCAAGTAAATCAAGCGGAAGCAAATCGGCAATGGTAATGGATCCGGATGATGAAATATGTGGGTATAGTAGGCCACTGCCGTTTATCCTTTCAGCTGTGTAATGCGCGATTGTCGTACAAAGGTAATATCAACACAAGTCAAGTCATTCCCAAAAGCCTACAGCAACCGAAATGCCTTTTGTCATTGTGCTGTCAGCGTATCATTCACTATGTGTTCAGTCAGTGATATCTTTCGTAATAATTAATACATTTTACGGCTCTATGTTTTGGATATATATCATGAATAGTTTCCGAAAACGAGCATATATTTTATGTAAAAATGTTGTTATTTTAGCGATTGGCATATAAATGAAAATATAATCAGAATGCTTCATTGAGATGTAAACCTCATTCTTATATATACCCAGGGTTGCCATGCCGCCATGCTAATCATAGGCCTTTATATATTTTCAACCGCCCATACGATGCGCAATACGATGCAAATGCTCATTCTTTATAAGATTTGTCGTTATTTTTTTCTTGCGTCCCTATTTTATATTATTCTCAGCATGGTCGGGACAGCGGCACTGAAACTCCCAATTTCAGGGGTAGCTCAAATCGAGCCAAAATTATGTTATAAATTATTTCAAAAAATGTCATAAATAAGCATAAAATACGGTATTTCTTGGCATATAATATATACTAATGAATCTTTACGTCGAACTTGTGATAAAATGTGATTTACAGAATCGCACATTTATAAACGGACTCCTTATTTACAGTGGTTGGACCTGAAAAGATGTTACACGACGCCGCGAGACGAGGGGAGCTAGACACGATCGAGCAGTTATTGAACGACGGGGTGGATATTGACTGCAGAAACCAGGTTTGACGCTCATTCAATTCGCTTTGTTTATAATTTCCTCATTTCAAAACACGACAATATTACGATGAAAGGAGGGAGTCGAAACAATATTGAGTCGTCTTTCAATGAAACACTCATCTTGGCTTAGTATGTGTAAATCTACGCTGAATTAAAAGTAACAGAAGATAACGTTAAAAGGACAAGCGATGAAAATGAAGTGGCATGTGTCGATATAGGCCATATAGATATGTCACGTCGTGGTCCGGTGATCTCGAGCGTATGCGACGGGGATGGTGCGATTGCACGCGACTGGCATTATTTCGCAAGTAGCGACTGACTTCCTGATGATCGCGACTGCCCTTATCGTGCACTCAATCGCTACAACCCTCGACTAAGGAGGGATTTCGATGCACAGACAATTGCAGTCTGCAATCAAACACTGTGGGTCGCAGATGGCAAATTCAACAAAAATCTGAAACAGAGTTCCGATTTATTTCGTGTCAAGTGTCCAATATTAGATTGTAAATAGCGATACCTTTTTTCAGTGCAACATTGACAAGTACTATTAAACGAAGCCAAAAGAATATCCATATCAACAAAATCACGAGGGATATAGTCTTCGTTATGATATAGATATTAAGGAAATTATTGCCCTATTTGTGAGATATACCGACAGTTGTTGTTTCTAATGTAATATATTTCCCCTTCTTATATTGCCGTTCCGCTACAGACTTAAGCAATGAAATAATTTCGATATAATAGCCTGCCCCTGACCAGACTGCTGTCAGAGGTGCTGCGATTAACATATATCTCCTTTATTGCATATTTTGCAATTTACTGCATGAGTATTAGAAGTCTGATGAAGTCAATGAAGGTCAAGGTATCACTATGAACTGTTTATTGTTCACACAGACGGAGAGAACAGCTCTTCATCTGGCAGCGGGTAATGGACATTTGCTGGTGCTCAAATTAATGTTGGACAGGGATGCCAATATCGAAGCTGCAGATAAGGTCCGACTCGTGTTTCATTACACCAACAATTTTATTAGGCTTACGAAAATATCTCTCTAATTTTGTGACAAACTTGTGACTTGTATCTACAGTTCGGCATGACGGCATTACTCTGGTCTTCCTGGTTCGGACACAAAGAATGTGTGCAGTTGCTGTTACGTGCCGGGGCAAAGCCTGCGTCGAGAAATAAGAACGGGTACACTTTACTTCATTGCGCAGCACAAAATAACCGCGAGATGATTGAACATATATTAGTGGAGGATCTCGAGGACTTTGACAAGGACACGACGGATGATGTGAGTAGAAATGTCCATTTTTCTATTTTGACATTTGGTCGCATTTCATATCGAGCTGTCGCGCGTCAATGAATGTAGAACAAGACATCCATATTAGATGATTGAGAAATCTGATACGGTCTGCGTGATGCAATTCATGGGCTGCTTCCCAATTCGTATTTTCGCTAACGTCGCTTAAAATATTTACCAGCAACAGCACTGCTTGATGGCTCGTCGCACTTGTTCAATTTCAAGTAGATATGCGTGAGTTGCCATTGGAGCGCAGCCCAGCAGCATATTACGAGTGTTGGGCCAAATTGAATTTAGTCACGCAATGACATAATGGTTGCATTATGATAGCACAGAATGCATTATGTCGAAATGTTCAAATTAAAAAACACAAGATTTCGATTGCGCAATCGATTGCGATTACGTTTACTTGAAAATGCAGTAATCGTCGTAATCCAGTGGTTCCCAACCTTTTTTGTCTCGTTCCCCCCTTGGCCAATATTTGAGCTAAAATTCCCCCCCTGTGAAAAGGTTGCCTGTGACTAAAAAAATGTGCTTTTTAACGCGAAACCTGTTTTTGACTGAGCAATGAATGGCCAAACATATTCAGATATGTCCGAACTATGTCGAATGCGGATCGCACTAAACTTTGGTAAAGTACAGTTAAATTTGACCGGTCATGTAGCCGCTGACGAGAAATAAATCAATAAGTTCGCTTGCTATGGACTTGAGTTGAATCGATGAATTTGGTATGTTTTTCACGTTAGCTCATCTGTTGGCTCAAAAATTTAAACAATTTCACTTGCAGCCTTCTTGCTGAATTCGGCTTGACGTTTTCCTGCTTAGTAGTAATTTGGTCGAGAGGCTGTCGCGGGCCGAACAAAATCGTCTCGTGAGCCTCCATTTATCATGGGGTGTAATATCTACGGAAGGCATTTAAACATAGGCCTATACACCTAGCTTGAAATCCGCCAAAGAAACATACAATTCTTAAGAACTATTTTCTACTTAACAGTTCTATACCATAAAAATCTAAAAACCTTGTAAACCCAGTGTATCTTCCGATACAGTGCCAAAGCCAGATTCCCCCCTAAAAATTTCAAAATTACCCCCCGGTTGGGAACCACTGCGCTAGAACATACTTGACTGAAACGACACACACGTCGGTAATTCATTCATCGGCTATACCACAGAGTCGCAGACTATAGATAGGTTTATCTACTCGTGAAATGGGGGTGACAATGAAGAGAAATATTGGAACTAGTGCAGTATATGCCCGCTTTACTCGTGTGTCTACTTGACGTCATTCATCATGATTCCCCATGATCATTTAATTCAATTGCCTTCTTCCATCACTTACACCCTTCTTTCTTCTTATTCTCTCGTTTTGCCACACTAGGTAATAAATGCTGACTCAGCATTTTTTCTAGTTACGAGGTTTCAGTTTTTCCCGTTTACACCCATTATAGGGATTTTGTCCGTTTGCCCTTCTTATTTAACATATTTACACTCTGCCAAAAACAGCTTTACATCTTTTGTATGACTGTGGGTGGTATAGGGCCTTCGCACAACACCACTTCTGGTACGTCTGATTGCAGCAGTACTAGTCCCTCATTCCTTAGATCTGCTGTTTTCATGCAAATTACCACATTCCGCCTTTTGCTTTTTTTCGTTAGCGTTTTGCTCAAATGAATGAATCTCCTGTTCATACGTTCAATGCCCGCGGATAATATCTGTCTTGCATTGTTTTCGGTCGTCATGTGGTACAATACCTCGTTACCTTCATATTTACAGTACGGAGGGGGCGTCCCTTTTGTATGTCCATGGGCGGCCGCCAGACCGTATTCCGAGGTTATTGCTCTGTCGCACCTTTGCATGACGCTTCGTATTTCGTCCATTTCCATTTGGTCCCCAGTTTTCTTCTGGAAGACGTCACAAATATCATCCCAGGGATGAAACCCGTCCATCGAGTTGTCACAAAGCTCATGTCGGCAATGATACATAAGCATTTGCTGTATTTTTTCCGGTCGGGGTCTTTTCTGTAGGTACGAACTACTCTTTTTCTTGGGAATTGTCGCCCAAACATGTGGATCCTCTTCTCCCGCAGCCATTTCCATCCAATAAGATCGGGACAATCCATCTGACGTAAATACCTGCATCGTACTTAAATGAATTACCTCTTTTATTTGGAATCCTGCTAGATGATTAAGCCACCTTTGAATTAGGGGCTTTGGGCTTGGATTTTTTGCTTTGTCCGTCATTCTTTTGAGGAGCCCAAATACCCCAGTATTATCGGTGATTATTGTAAAGGGTAAGGCTCTCAACATTGATTGCCATTTTTCCACCGAATCCTTTAATGCTTTTAATTCCTTTGTACACGGATCATAAGCTTTTGCCGTTGGAGTCGCCCACTTCTGACTGTAGTAAGCAATTGGGTAGACCTTTTCAAAAGGCGGCTTGCACCCCTTTTCTGTCTGAAAAATGATTGATCCAAACCCTATATCTGAAGCGTCTGTTTCCACAAAGATGGGAAGATTTGGGTCCAAATGGTACAAAACCTTAGCATCATCAAGGGCTGCTTGTGCCGTTTTGAAATCCTGCAGTAATTCGTTGGTCCATAGCACAGGCGTCACTCGTCCTTGTGTCGCAGGAACCTTACCTGTCAGTGCATCGAATTTGGCCAGCTTCAAGCTTAACTCAGGAATATGTTCCGAGATATAGCGAAGGGCACCTATCCACCCCCGCAGCTCGTACACATTGTGGGGTGGTGAGAGTTCTCGTAAAGCCCTTATTCTCTCGGGCTGAACCTCAATTTCTTTCCCCGTCAAGGTTGCCCCCAAAAGGTTCACCCTTCGTTTTCCAATGAAACATTTATTGATGCTAACCGTTAGCTTCATCTTGGCAAGTTGTTCAAATACCATACGTAGTAGTAGCAAATGGTCCTCTACAGTTTTGGTACTGAGAAAAATGTCGTCTATGTAGGCCTCCATAGGCGTCGCATTCTCCTCATCTGACCGACCATTTTGCTTCATGTATTTACGATAATTTTCCGTAATTGGTTTCACCACGCATTCCTGCATATTCGCGCTCCAAAGAGCCACAGCGGTTTTAAGCCCCATCGGCATTTTACGCCATCTTACATGCATCCCTTTGATGGCTATACCCACATATTGTTTAGATCTTTCCGTTACATCCATGTGGAAATAGGCCTTCTTCAAATCAAGGAGAGAAAGCACTTTTCTGCCTTGGGCGAGCTGCTTTACGTCCGGTACAAGAGGTGGAGGTACTTCTATTGATTTTATGGCCGCATTAAGGGGTTGGAGATTTTGTACTACTCTCCAGGCTTGCTTCCATCCGTCCTCCTGTTTTTGTCTCTCATTCATTTTCTGAGGAACCACAAATATAGCCAACTTCCATTCGGCAAAACCTCGTTCAATGACGCCCAAATCCAGGAAGTTGTCTACCGCTTCTTTCAATGCCTTCGCCTGGCCCTCCCCCTTCAGATTATAGGGACCAGACACAAATGGTTTCGTCGAAGGATCCTTAAGCTCGATGTCGCATTTGTATTTCATGGTTTGCGGGCCGCCAAGATGGCCTCGCAGGTCCTCGAGTTCGGACGCGAACGGTGCGTAGATGGCTTTCCAGACATCATCAGCGATAATGGTATTTTCTGGAGTCGTTAGATCAGGAGGTTTGTATGGGAGTTTAGCCAGCGCTACCGCTTGTGCGCAGAGATTTTCGAGCTCAGTCTTAACGCGTGGATGAGTATCTTTCTGTAAAACATACGTAGTAACAGGCCCAGCCATAAGCTGGTTTGAGATTCGTGATGACCGGGTTTTCGGTGTTGGTGGAGAGAGGGCGAGGTCCTTCGATGTAGGCCTCTGATCTCGGTGCGTGCCCGCACCTACCGTCACGCCGACGGACTCCTTTTCCGCCGGGGACCCTTTTTCTGGGGAGACGTGCATCTTAAAATCCCCAGACTCCTTGTCGGACATGTCCGGACGAGTATCCGGTTGACCGGCAGTTGCTGCTTCGATTGAACCTTTTGGGAAAGTATTCGTTACTGTGGTCGTCATGCATCTATGGGCCGATTCATCAAGGTTATTCGGACAAGTGCATCTACGAAGGCACTCAGGACCAGTTTTCTCGTGCAGGTCTTGATTTTCGCCAGCGGACATTTCTCTCTGGATGTCAGCTGTAATAGTCGCCATGCATCTATGGACCGGATTTTTATCGTTATCCGGACAAGTGCATCCGCGAGAATTTTCGGGACCAGTTTTCTCATGCAGGTCCATCTTTACGCCAGCGGGGATTCCACACTCGACGTCTTCATTAATGGTGTCAGCAGGCATTCCTGTCTCAACACCAATAGTTTCCCATGGGTTAGGTATGACGTTAGTTGCTATTTTCAACACGTCGCTCGCACCAGTGGTTAATTCCATCTCGGTACTCGCGCCAGCGGCCATTTTCCGCTCCGCGCTAAATGGGTTTGCAGCATCCATCAACCCATCGCCGGTTACAGTGTAGCTAATACTGCTTCCAACTTTGGTTCCGTTACGTTGATCACAATGATTCTCTTCAAGTAATGATACTAAAGACAACTCCTCATTTGCGTTAGACGGGGTTTTGAATTCCGTAGTTATGCATGGTAATTGTTGGACTTCATCAATCCATTTCAACCCTATGATATTAAGTGGGACTCCTGATCCGGTCACAAATGGAACGGACAGTCCATCAAAATCAATCACTACAAATGAGTCCACTTGGGACGAGCCACCTATACCAGTCAATTCCATGTCTATTGGTTGACGTTCTTCCCAGCTTTGTGGGTATTTAGCTATGACTACCTTTCTCATTATTAAATTGGGGATGCTCCCTGTGTCAGCTAGGAATTTCGTACCAGTTGCTGTATCAACCAAATACAACAGTTGGCTGCCAAACAATTCCGTAAAATCGGGCTGAAGAGGATCATCCGGCATATCAAGAAATGTAAATAAAGGTAAAGAAGAATTATGTACAGTTTTTTCATGTTGAAATATTAATTTGTCTGGGAGCTGATTTACCGGATCAATCAGCACCCCAAGGCGTTTTTTGAAAGACGTACGCCTTGATTTAGTTCCTCGTCCGTCCAATATGAAGCATCATATTGACGCGGGCGCTCATGATATTGAGGTTTCGCCCAAGCCACATGGGTATTTCCCCCAGATGGACGTGCAGGTGGTCCATGAGGACCCCATTGATCCCTATCATGCCAGTGGGTTCTATCTCGATTTTTTGGCCTGGTATCATAATAGGCTTCGCATAAAGCGGTTCTTTGTATAAACGAGGGTGAACCTTGAGCAGCAAGATATCGATCAAGACCCTCCATTGTAAGTATGTTATTTCTTGCCAGGAACGGTTTCCAGTTTCGTTCAGCAGACTCTTTAACATGAGGGGGTACGGGTCGTGCTCGCCCCCGAATTATCCATCCTAATTCATCATCTCTGGCAAGGACCTTATCGTTTAGCCACAGTATGAATTTAGCCACACAATTACGGGATTGATGTCCCGGTGCCTTACAGTAGTAACAGACGGATAGGGATTGTCCCTGAGTAGGATTAAGATACAAGCCTAGAGGAGCGAAAATATTCGGATTTCCAAGAAAATTGTATCGCTCACCTTGACTATCCGCAATGTTACGGGCTTCCTGGCTGTTGGACGGCGTAATCTGTGAGCTGTCTGCACCCATCCCGGAGTCTTGTGTATTCGTCATTCGCGGACTTCGGTTCGAGGTTCCCGGTCCTGGGTTAGTACGTGAAGTTCCTGTTGCTCTTGTTGATTGTCCGTTAGGTCTTGTTGATGCCGTGCGCCCATTCCGTTGTTGTACTGGTCTAGCCCTTGGGCCTTGTCCCCGCCTACCAAGTCCATTACCATTCATGATGCGGGTAGGGGGTCTATTGTTGCGCACTGTACGTTGAGGATTACGACGTGGTAACGGTTCCTGCCCGGCATTGGCAAGCTGACGCGGTGGGATCCCCCTAGGTGATACAGGAGGTGTTGCCCCCCCAAAATTATTCAGTGGTTGCAGAGGAGAGGGTGATTGTACCATCGGCGGTGGGGTATCACCAGGTGGAGGAGGAGTGTTGAGTTGACTGTCCTCCCTCCCATGAGTGGGATAACTGTGCACTATTTGCCCTGCTGGTTGAACATTATAAATGTGTACCGGTGGCAAAGACGGTTTTGTATCACGCAATTCCTTTGTTTCCTGATACCTGGGGCGTGTCTCTTGTTCGTCCAGAAACTCGGAGTTCCAAACAAGTTGTAGTTCCTCCGCAACATCGCGCCATCTTTTCTCCTCTTCCCATCCTCGCAACATTAATCTTAGCGCTTCGGGTAGTCGCTGTCGTAGATTTCGGAAAAGACGCAATCCATCCGGATTTCTCTTAATTTTACTATCCATGTCTATTTCCAGTTGCTTCAAAGCGCTATTCAGCAGAGGTAGGGGCTCATCCTCCCACCGATAATTTCTGCGGAAATCCCCAATGATCTTTTCATCATTTACCAAACCCTGAGGATTAGATAATGCAAGAGATCGCATAACCGATTCCCATTCTGCTTCCCCCGAATTGGTATTAAAAAAATTTCCCAATTGGGTAGCCTGCTTGTGCCTGCCAGCAGCCCTCAATTTCTTTTGCAGCGCATTAGCCAAAATAACATCCACATCCGTATTTCCAGTACCATGGCGTATTCGTCGCATGGAATTCTCCATCCATTTCAGCAGTGGCATATCTCCAGGATCCACCATGAGCTGAAGCATTTCCTTTTCTGACTGAATTTTAGCCGAAACATTAAGTAATGGGGCCGAAACACCAGAACGCCCACGTGGCTGTTGCTGCTGTTGTCGCCTAGTCCTTCCCCAATGCTCTTTTGGAGTGGAGGTAGCGCGAGGTGTAGTAGGTGAAC
>ATSW01003846.1:0-12013 GCA_000444245.1 Botryllus schlosseri
AATTGGATTAGGACATGGAAATTTCAAATCCGCTCATCTCTGGTGGCCGGCCACAGAATGTTATGTGGATTTCACAGCTTTTCTGGATCTTGAAAGAGTATATTCCACATATTTTTGGTTCTTTTATTCCCTAATTGTTTCGTTCGGGTACTTTGATTACGGTATTTAGTATTGAAAACAAGAAAACATGTAAAATGACCGCATATTGACCGATCCAGTATCTCGATGAAACACAGATTATGCATTCAAGGAGGTATATAGTCGAGTCTACTTAAGCGTAAATCGAAAAAATCTGCAGTGAATTAAGACAAATTTCCAGTACAGTATTGTATTATTCATAAATGAATCAGGGCAATCCACGAAAGATTTTAAACTGCCCCTACATCCTCAAACTACATGATCAAATATATATGTATTACTTATTCACATCGCAGACTCATCATAAACGATAAACATGGTTGAAAAATGAAGGACATTGTCATCATTATATTGTTTAATCGTGGGTTTGCATATTTACAAAATAAAACTAACTATACAATCGATTGCAACTGCACAATGCACATTGCACATCTTAAGGTTGAAAATCAATATCAGAACGGGGGAAGCACCGGCCACAGCGAGCTCTGATCTGTTCTGTGGCCGGCCACAGAATGTCATGTGAATCTCACAGCTTTTGGGGAACTTATAGAGATTTTATAACAGATATCTGGTATACATTGTTTTTTCCTATTCTATGCAGTTGCATACGATTAGGTGTGACGAGCGTCAGCCGAATATTTAGGTCTATTTCTATATAAAAAAAGATACAAATCAACACATACCAGTTACCAGTTTTGATAATGTCTTCATCGCTTCTAACTTTCTATACCATTATATTTCCTATTTCATTTACCGGATATCCTCCTCTTTATTGCATTCTTCACATCATTTTTGTGTTTTTAATTGATATATAGAGACTATTCCAGATCGTTTCATCTTCTTCCTATCGTTTCATTGTATCGCTATTCTTCTGGTATTTCCGGTGAAAATGCATATAAACTGAGCTAAACTCTCGCTCTCACCTAGTCTATTTACTGTACGCCCATAACAGAACATAATTGATCATGCATTTGACCACGATTGGGCCATATACAGTACTTATCATCGATACTAGCTTGGTATATTGCAGCCGGCCATGAAATTTGGCTATGGCCGTAATGCCTTTAATTTCCGGAAATAAAGCTACACAATATAGCATTCTTCCGATCCACCATCTTGATGCGATGGTTGATATACAATGTTCTTTCCAATTATTTACTAGTTTCAGACGATTACCCCTGACGAATGTCAGCCGAAAATATTCGAGGTATTTCAATATGAATATACTATTCAATTCTATAACGTTTACTAATCGCGCAAAATGTTTACACCGTATCGTATACAACTTCTCCGTATTGCATTTCGACTAAACTACGGGCGTTACAATATAGGGCAGTGGTTCTTGACCTTTTTTCCTCCAGCGCCCCTTTCAAAAATTATCGTGCTCCAGCGCCCCCCACGTCATATTGTAAGGACTGTAATATAGACAATGGGTAAGAGAAAGGGCCGTAACAGCACTTCGTCAGCCCCCCTAAAAACGATTGTCTTGTGCACCCATTGCGTGATAAATCAAACTTCTGAGGGCTTCGCCCTAAGAACCCCGTCGCGTGATTTCGATGGTCAGCAAAGTTTGCGTGACCTGGTCGCCCTAGGCGCCAATTTTTTTATAATGCATGAATGAATAGGTGGTAATTGTAAATGTATGTCGCTATAAACGTTTTATCCTCTCAGCCCACGTAATCAGATTGATCAGTAGCGCTGAGTGAGCTGTTGTATCGGGAAATGAAAGCCACGTAATTTATAATTGATCATATTCGGGCATACCCGTTTGTACAATTAATTCGTTACATGTTGTTATTTTGTTACCTCTTGTCCGCTATATAGTCAAAACATATTGAAACGCATAAACGTATTATTCTAAAGTAAGTACACGATTGAAAATTGGTATTTCTTCACTGGCAAATAATTTTCTCTGATGGATGTTATTTGTCCTGTGGGGTGCAGATTGCGACGACAAGATAATTCGGCACGAGCGATTCAAGCACCTATGAACAATTAGACGTATATTCATCGACATTTACTGTCAATATACGGGCAATCCTCTTCGGCTAAGATTTTCTCGCTGACGATCTTTTTGACGCACTTCTCGGAGTCCCATATTGACCGGAACTTCATATGTCTTTGTGCATCGTAACCTGGCAATGGCCGACGCTGAAATGCCTATTTCTATTTTCTATATTTATGCGTATTCTTCAGTGGGGGAGTCGTCAAAACATGATGTGCAATTTATGTTCATTCACCGAAATAATTTGGGGCACCCTTCGAGCTCACCGATTGGGGGTTAGGGTTGCAGCAGTTTCGATCATGGTAAGAGGTCTAAGTCGGTCTTCTTATTTTTTTTTAGGGGTAACCGGGAGGAACCGCAGTAAACCTCCCCCCGTTGACGCTTGTGACAGCCCCTTGGGGTTGCACCAAGGTACTATTGCCACAAGCGCCCGTAATAGGGCACTTATGAGTCATGGGACTCAAAATCGCCCATCAAGGGTTTGCTAAGTCGGTCTTATCGGGACTTTGGTATTGGAAATATTTCGCGCGTTAATCGCGCTCGAGAACCATTTGACTACAATAAACCATATAATAATTGCGTGTGGTATAATCAGGGTCAAATCAAGGATGTTATAACAACAATCGGGCACGGTCTCATACCCTGTGGTTCTAACCATCCCTAATTCACATCTGCGATTGGCACTACGGGGAAATTATTGGTATTGGATTTTGTCTTAGTGCTTTGTGTAACTACAAGTAAGTCAACTGAGAATGGGATGCATATTTCTGCTGACATTGAATTTAGTACTGTACCCAGTTAATCATTTTAACATAAACGTATTCAAAACAAAGCAGCTCATATTATATATTATAGCGATATGATACGACGAAGAAATATTCTAACGATTTAATTTTATAGCTCTCAAATAAAAGTATGTTTAGTTATTCATTACGTGCACCAAGCTTCAAAACTTATTTTATGTACGAGGGGGCTTTCACTCTCAAAAGTGATATGCAGTGCCTCCTTCTTCGATTTTCACACGCTGCGGCATTTAATACCTAATTCGAAACATTTTGTTGAAAATAACCCTAGCGAGCGTGACGGCAGTGTCTCAACGGGAAATTGGCGATCTAACAGTACGCGCAATTCGTTTTACATGAATTATAATAACCCACTACATTTATGAAAACATAGAATATGTAGCAAAAATCGTCGCGATAAGCGCGACCAAAAATTTCGGGATTTGACATGTTCTGTGGAATGTTAATTTGCTCTGAATACTCATTAAGGACATGCCATACTACCGCATCATCTAATGCGAAGATATTTTCTTTAGCGCCCCCATATCGCCCCCTGATCCCAGCGCCCCACTGAGCGTTAGCGCCCCCTTCAAAATCGCCAGCGCCCCTTGGGGGGCGCTGGAGGCAAGGTTAAGAACCGCTGCTGTACAGTAACTCATGTATTTTATTTGCAGTTCTACGTGTGCCTGAGCGATACAACCCCTCCTTACAGGCATATTTAACTTTATATTAGGTATTTTATTCAAGATATATGGCCAATTATTCTATCTTTCACACAGCCACAGCTAGCAAAATGTAATGACTTTGAATCGTCACTAATACTTCGAAAAATCAATTTGACTTGAATTATGACTTGACTTGACTCGAGTCGTCTCTAAAAAATCAGTAACTTTAGTTGACTCGAGTCTCCTTCGAAAATCGATTGACTTGACTTGACTAGAGTCAAAATGTGCAATGACTCGAGATGACTCGTGACTCGAAGGTAGCGACTTGATCCAAACACTGCTAAAGGGCGGCCCACGAATCAATTCAAATGTTGAATGCGGCCCGCGAGCTAAAAAGTTTGCCCAACCCTGCTATAAAATATACCAAGTAATTCTGAATGTTCTTGCCGAGGGTATCCTACCAACCATTTACAGGGCTACTCTCACAAAAAGCATGGCCAAATCTCGAATAACTGTTTCGCCACACATTTTGACACGTTCATAACCCAAAAAATAGAAAACTAAAATGAGAAATTTTCGATAAACACAGGGGCAGAAAGGAGTAGCATGTTTACTACTCCAACGCTGATATGCTACAACAACCGCGTCACCGAAGTCCTCAAATGCCTCAATTAGTAAAACTAATGATGACATGATAGAGTTGAAATTGAGTTTTCTCTATAATATCGATTTTAGCTGCTGAAGATTGAATTTGACGAACATCATACATCATACTCTATCGCTAACTGATGTTCCACTTGAGTCACCTGAAACCGTTTGGAAGCGATCACGACGTGATACGGGATTGAATCGATCACAAAATACATGCAAATGATCACCAAACTTGATCAATAGATAATGCGAACTTGAAAAGATTTGAACCAATATGCGAACATTATAGTTTCTTGACGAACAGGGACCAGTCAGAGTTTCTATCTAGCCATGATCATACTGACGCGTACGCCACAAATGAGCTTACAAAATTATCAAGTAAACCGAACGCCTTTTTTTGAAATGAAGAGTAGGCCTACATAAGTCATTACAAGTCAAACGCGCAACCTTACAGGAAATGAAATGAAACTTCCAATCATCTAAGACGTGGAGAATGTTTATTGCCAGCGGGCCATTGCGGAAAATAACATCCGATTGCCAAAAAAATCCTTTCAGATATATTTCCGTAGTCTAATAAATAAAACAGTGGTAATCAAATCTGGTATATACATAGCACTAATGGTACATTGGTGCTATTTAAATGGTATGCACGAAGGGTTCTACGGTTCAATTGTATTCAATTTTTTGCTCTTTGGAGTAGCTAAAATCACTACAAATACACCATGTATGAATTGCACTGTAACTGATTCACAGAGCGGAAATCCAAGCAACTGGTGAGATCCTCCTCCTAGGCTTCTATAGAGCTAACATACTAATTTATGAGTATAGTGAGCAGGATATATTTAAAATATTTCGATGTAATTAATTAATTGGTGATGCTTAAGACCTTCGTCATTATAAGCAGCACTATATCATGACTTTAATATCCAATATTATTATTACCATATAACTATAACTACACAACAGTAGGCTGTTAATAGCAATTTTGTATGCCACTATGTGCCTTATGGGGCAACAAGTTCGGAAATATATTCATTTTATCTCATCATCGATTCTCTTCCATTAATCACCCTCCCAGTTTTCTCTAGTTTTGTAATGAAAAGACCTACTTAAAAGCAGCTTTTCTGCCTAATTGAAATCCCAAATCACTGCCCGGGGTGGCGCTGGAGCAAGTTAAGAACAACTGTTATAAAATAAGCGAACAATTCTCTTCACGAGACTCGAGCCCGTCGCATTGCTTTTTTACAAAGATAATTTCCTGATCTCACCAAATATGTAATTAAATACGATCCGTCAAGACATATTTTCGGTACAGATCGGCTTTCTATGAAATCTTTACCATAATTTCTAAAATTTCATGAACGTTGCAGGCTGACTCCGCCAGATGACGCTATGCGACCGTAAATACGGCATCAAAATGTTGCTAGAAATCTCAGCCGCTCACCGATACCTGAGTAAGACATAATATGGGGGATTTTGCAGGAAAGTGATGATTATAAATATCTTACAATCCCAATAAATGCTACTCTTGCACAAAAAACCTTGCCAGTTACGGCAAATACAACCATAATCTTCTAACCAACCATGAAATCAATTAATATTGTATGGAATGATGTATTTACAACCACTGGTTCGCTAAAGACATAACTTCAACATGACCACACTGTGTGAATGGTTAAATTCAGCTAAAATCACCTTTCTTATTTACCTTGTGTCATCTGGCGGCAAAAACTCAACCAGAAAGTGTGGATGGTGCCAGCGGGTTTGTAAAGCAACGTCTTACTTCACGCATCAATATAGTGCCGGTTTTAAGCGATTAACTGTCGCCAAGCCAATCGTATCAGCATCTTGTTGTTATCACTTATAGCAGGGGCCGGCAACATACGACCCGTGACGGGATTTTGAGTGGCCCGCAGACAGTGATTGGTCTTACATGATAACGTGACCCTCGGGTCTACCTACATTTGCGAGCAAACATTTTCGACCACGAACATTAACAATCTAACTGACGTTCACGTGCATTCTTTCCCAAGAGTTTCTACGTTTGACATGCAGGCACACTTTAAAGAACTTGTTCACAACCTTGATGGACCACAGATGTCTCATTGACTTCAACAGCTATTGAAGTACATTAATAATCCTAAAAATACTGTTTTTGGTCTCTATACTTTGAACCTGTGGCTCCCAACCTTTTTCGGTGTCAGGGCCAAATTTAGAATTTCAGAGTACGGTCGGGGCCGCACGAATACCAGGGCAATGAAACGGACCCAAAATAGTCATCAAAATATGAAAATTGGCATCGTTCCGATCAATTGCTTGACGCCATTAGCCATTGTTATGGTCATTGTGTTGCTGCGCCCCCATTGTTCAGAACAATCGACCTTTGGTGGTTATTTCGGTGTTGTTTTATTGCCCTGGCGAGATTTCAAGTTGTATATTTGGAATCAGTGCGACACCAGGTTTCGATAAAGACCGGACATGTCAAATTATGCGGAGGCTTCGGTCGTGAGAGACCAATTATGCAGCTTTTGGGGAGATTTAGTGAGTCAGATTTTAACGCCCAGACGCACGATGCGCGAGAATTTTCTGTAATTCATGATTGAATCGGTCAATATGATCGGGAATTGCATATATATTGCCATCTAATTTTATCCTCTCTCTGCTCCCGTAATCAGTTTTACAGGTAGAGCCGAGGATGGTGTGTTTAAAAAGGTAGGGCCTCTCAAAAATAATTAAACATCTTCGTGCGTATACCCGTTGGCCGAAACGAAACAGCACTTCGTCAGCCGCTCCCCCCCTAAAAAAATAATAATAAACTTGGGTCTAGGGCTCCCATAGGTTGATAAACCTACCGAATCACCTTGTTCGCTTTTGCCAGGAAACTAGTTGTACCGTCAAGTAAGCCAGCGCGAAGCGCGAAAATTTTCGATAATTCATGATAAAATCTGTCAACATGATCGAGAATTGCATATATATTGCTATCAATTTCTTGTCCTCGCTGTTCACGTAATCAGATTTACAGGTAGAGCTGAGGGAGGTGGCTTAGAAGCTGTAGGGCCCATTGGTATGATTCCGTAACATGTTATTTCGTGACCTCCAGTCTGCTATATCAAAAAATATAGAATCGCCCAAACGTATAGGCTTCTAAACTAAGAGACGCACACGATTTCAAATTGGTATTTCTTCACTGGAATATGATTTTTCCCTGCGGGATAGTATTTGTCTCGTGAGGTTCAGATTGCCAAGACAGTAGACTGTATATATAACGAAGTTTTTGGTCAGCAACAGGGCAGTCCTGTTCAGTCGAAGTTTTCTCGCCGCCGATCGTTCTGACACACTTCTTAGAGTCGCATGTTACATGGCCTAAAACTTAATATGTCTTGATGCGTCGTGGCGCGGTAATATTCAACGCCGATATGCCCAATGCCCATTGCTATAAATCTTGCGCATTTTTTCTTGGGGATGAGTACCTAAAAATCAAAATATGTAACAGCATGAAATCACGCCTAGAGCAAAAAAATTGAAAAAGACGCATAAATTTTCAAAAAATACTCTATAATTCAGGCTAATTCACGGAATTATTTTGAGCCCCGTTGGAGCTCGCCCCCCCCCCACCCATTAGGGGTTTGGCGTACGGCAGTTATGGTCCTGTCTTTACCTATATCTATAGCTACTGCTCGTTCAACTGGAAAGTTATGGCACATCGCATTGAAACAGCAGGGGCGTAACGATAGCAGTCTACTCACGACTTTCCTGCAATCCTAATTAAAAACTGCATACTCCAAGCCAAGCTAGTGTATTTTATAAATACAGGGCCGCGGTTGGGAATCACTGCTTTAAACTTAACGGTTAGATTAGATACGATTTATTCCTTGTATTGGTGGATTAATACCTTATCCATTTCAATGACTTTGCTCGTCTGTTAATCCCATCTACTTCCAAATGTCGTGAAACACGACGTGAAAATCTGCATGTATTCCGAAATCGAATTGCATTCTTCGAGATAGCAGAAATAGAAGTATGTCCACTACCCAGCCAATGTTATAGTTAGGGCTTGTACTCACGTAGGAGTAACATCGGGAATTCCTACATGCTACGATTAGAATTATTTTTTTCCGCAGCATGTCACAACGACTTCAAGTGGAACTAGACAGTGAACGTCTGGAAGGTCTGTAAAGTCCCCAAGTAGGTAGTTTGGAAAGGTAGATTTGTTCGAGAGGACTTATACCTTCAGCTGATATAATTGGAGGTGGATATCCGGAGTAGCAAGGTGCATCGTCAGCACAAGCTGAAATTACACATGGCGCTACAAATGCATGGATTCAATTAGCGGGATACGGCTGGCATGACATTCACTCACAACACGAATGCACACATATTTCCAGACTAGTTTTCATAAAAAATCAGTATATATGAAATAATCAGGTTAGACTAAAAAGCGGTTTATCGGAAGTGGAATTGATATGACAACAAATCGATATTACTTGAGTACTTGATCAAAAGTACTTGAGTGGTTCGAAAAAGTAGATGTGTTTCGTTTCCTACCACCTCTCCTATCCAGTGTCTCAATCTAACGATCAACTATTAACTTAACAGTGAATTGTATTTCATTTTGATGCGCTTGGCTGAGCGTCAATGTTCACTTGTTCCCAAACTGTGTTCCGATGCACACAAGTGTGTAGCCGCAGGTTCTCAGATGTGTCGCCTAATTTGTTGGGGAATTTTGGAAGAGAACTGTATAAATAATTAAATTCTGCATTTGATTTAAAAAAAAAGTTTTCCATAAAAAAAAACTGAATGAGTTTTAATTGCCTTTTTTCACATCCTATTGCTTGATCAATGAAAATGCAGCAAAATTAAATCATCAATCTCGTCGTCGTGGTTTTGTGAATATTGCAATTATGTTTTGACAGCAATTAACTTGGAGTTGTCGACAAAATACGGGTATGTTTGTCCACAATGCAACTTCGCTTCTGTCTTGTATGTTCGAATAAAGAGACGCGGGCAGGTCCCTCTCATTGACAAGTGAAAAAATGTTTTCTTTTGTAGAATGTGCCGCGAGCGTTTTATATTTTCTCTGGCATGCCATAAGTTGAAGAAGTATTTGAATCACTGGTATAGTGTTGGAATATGCTGGCAGTCAGTAACATCCTAATATTATCGCGACTTAATATTCTAGATTTCTGTAGAAGCTGTACACTATCCACCGGCAACAGTCAGTATTCATAGCCTGAGACGCACTGAAAAATCCCCCGTAATGAGCCTCGCAACCGATGTCGTTATCGAAAAAGTTCACAATTCACATCGATCCGAATGACACGATGAGTTCTCTTTAGATAAGTAAATAGTAGCGGTAATAGTTGTCTATGAAAAAACAACATTCCAATATCGATATAGCCCAATAGAACGTTCTACAACTGCAACGCCAATCTGTTACCGTCCGGGTCCACTCCTGAACTCGTGATGGAGGTTGTGCCAGGCTCCATCTTGCCCTCTGATCCGTCTTGACCCAGATCAAAAGAGTTCGTTCAAGCCCGTGGATCAGAAATCACTCTAAAGCAGTATATCTCAACGGATGTATCACGACTCAAGCTTATAGGTAGCAGGATTTATTATTTGTGTCTCTTCTTCTCAGGCATATTCTATCCGAATCCACAAAAATAACAATAAATATAGTTGAAAACTTGAAGACATCACTAAACCTGAAATAATATACCCTATGGCTTGTCTTCAAGTTGAAACATTGTGCATTGTTCGAAATCATTCTGCCTCAAAATTGCGTGACAACTTGATCGTTAAAATACCGGATGTGTTTGTATGGGTCGCAATATCTTACCGTTCTGAAATATTGTTTTGAATGAGCGCCTAAAATGTGTTAGGAAGCACTTTAAAGAACGGAGAGGCCTGGTTTTGAATGGCAACTAAGGTCAAAACACCATGAATACGGAAACAGCAACAAGCTACTTTTCACTTTTCTTAATAACCAACGGGAACACATACCTACAAATGCACAGCGCGAGATGCGGGCTATTCGTGCTATATTATACATCCCGTAGTAAACATGTAGGACGAACGTCAAACACGAATCCGATCTACTTAATTTTATTAATATTTGCGGAACTTGCTCGGTTTGCACTGGCCTTGCGATTTGAAACCGGCTACTCTGAGACAACAAGCAACTGACTTTGGGTTTACGCTCGCAGNTGCCGNCTCGGTACAAGGTGCCGCGAATTGGCNGTCGTTGGCTATGAATGAGTGATCCTGTCATGTTGCCTTGTGGCAGTGTTGGGATGACTCGAGTCAAGACTTGACTCAAGTCAGACTCGGGTCATCTTTTTCGTATGACTTGACNTGACTTAACTNGAATCACTTTNCAAAAATGACTTGACTTGNCTCGGCGCGTCAAAAATGTCAATTGACTCGTGACGCGAAGCAAAATTTACGAGTCAATTTCNTGTCATCAAGTAAACGGTGTCGATTAAATCACTGTATCTTGNGTATGTTCGGGTTGTTTGCNATACGCCAATGTCACTTGTGAGGGCAACCAGTCATTCACNGNTTGTAAATTGACCGCAAACGAAACNATCACAGCATACGATGTCGTAGTAGAAGATTAATCCNATAGAAACCTATCTTTATTTCTTAGACGGCTTAGTCTTAGTGCTTACATTACGAAGTCCCCACCTTTACCAACTCTCTTGTATAATGTAAATCGAACGAACATAGTTTATGCGTTAATATATTCTNGCGGATGTGTAGATGGGTAGTGTGCTGTACCATATTATTTTATTTCAANTTCTCGAGGCTTCGTATTCGGTCCTCTGTTATGGTTGATAATAACAGACTGTAGCATGTAGCTGTATGCAGTTACTCACGCATTTTATTAACAGCTCNAAATGTGCGTGATCGATACAGCGCCTTTTTGCATATATATTCAACTTNANATTCGTTATTTGATTCAAAATATATAGCCATNTAATCTGTCTTCCNCCCTGTCACCTAAATGTAATGTNTTTGCATCATCACTCATACTTCGAAAATTCAATTATATTTNAACCGTGACTTCACTCGTGACTTGACTTGACTTAAATCGACTTGACTTGAGTCATCTCCAAAAAACGAGTGACTTGAATTGATTCGAGTCACCTTCGAAAATCGATTGACTTGACTTGACTCGAATCAAAATATGCAATGACTCGAGATGACTCGTGACTCGAAGGTAGTGACTTGATCCCAACACTGCCTTGTGGTACCCATGATTCTGTTATTGGAGATTATATGCATTGAATTCGTATTCGAAATTCGCCGCATATGTGTTTAGTGTTCTACAGGGCATCTACGTAGGAAGAATCGTGTCATTGTACTAGTAAAACTGAAACGTAATGGAAATTGTTGCACCAAATGTAATGACGTTCCAAACTGCATCGGGTATTTCACTTGAATACAACCAAATACGCGATATATTGGCGGTATAGTTGATGCTAGTACTTCCTGTTGTTTTCCAAATGAGGTGTTGATAATTCTATCAAAGACACTTAATGTATTGGGTGTAGCTTTGTATATCGTGCGTCAGAGATGAACGTGTTGAGAGTGGGTGCCGTTTTGTCGTGTATCCAGACTGGTATTTCGTAGTTTTGGTTTTCACAGAGACTAATGGTACTCTACCAACCACAGTGGCGGCTCGTGACAATATCGGGTGGTGGGGAAAGGGCTGCAAGCGATTTTTTATCAAGATGACGTCACAATGGCGTTTTCCAACGTAAACAAGTAAC
>ATSW01003847.1:0-18028 GCA_000444245.1 Botryllus schlosseri
GCCATATATGGCTCTTTCGTTGATAGGATACGGATTTCCGATAGATATTTGATTTTGCACTTGAGCATCTTATTTATCGACTTTGCTGCAACTTGTTTGTAAATTTTCGTAACGGCAAGAATCATTATTCTTGTAGTGGCTGAAGCAAGTCTTTGTGACGGCAAGACAGTGGAGTATGTCCTCTTTTAGGAGGATTCGTGCTCTTTTCTTAGGAAAACTGAATGGTCCTTGGAGGATGCCCCAATGTCCACTTTTTCTCGCATTTCGTTATATGTTTATACTCTCCACAATACTCTTAGACAAGAAAAAAAAATTACTGTAGCCACGAAACATGCCGAATCGTTGGCTAAAAAGAGTTTCTCAACAAATTGCCCTTCCTTCCTGGTTGTTTTTGCAATGTTCGGCGTTCTGAGTCTTTGTACATGCAACAGTCTGAAGCAATTTAGAACTGGCCTATAGGATTAAGCGCATCACTTTTGAGCATCTTGACGGTTTTCTATAATTTCAATGAAAATTTCATGAACATATTAAAAATGATCCTTCCTTATTGGCAAAAGTTAAGGGAATCGCATAGTATTTATGGGTGAAATCTGGAAAGTAGATTTCTTTAGTAATTTCTGCATATTTTTTGTAACTTTTTCCTGCAACTACCAAGGACATGTAAAACATCATCAAGCTCAAACGTAGGAACTGTACTTCATTTGACTTACCGGCAAAAATATCATCATATTCAGAGGTACTGAGAATATGGCCGGTCTACTACTCAACGGGATCGAAATCCCGTTTCATAAAATCCCAAGATGCATGTCAAAAATAGCGCTTGCTGATAATTGCTCATTAATGATTCCAATATAGAACTATTGTTCTGTAACCCGACCGTTACGTATATAGGCGAAGAAACCGGTTGAATCTTCCTCTTCGTCGTCCGACGAAGGGGTTGGGGACGTGCAAAAAACACCATCGATCGACGAATCTTCAAGTAGCAGTTCGGAAAGTGAGGTAGAAGAGCCTGCCCCACTACCCCCACCATCTATCGCGTCAACAAACACGTCAGTGTCATTACTCCCGCCACCAGCCGAAGAAGCAGATTTGACGATACCTAAAAGTAAGATTTTGCTTATGATGTCGACGTTCGTGAAAGGTTATATTTTTCGCCGCTCAGCTCTGTCTTCAAACCCGCCCGCGTCTCTGCAGGATGGAATTGTTCTCTCGCTTCGTCTGGACAGTGCTGTTGGTTTGTTATTATTATTATTAGTATTATGACACAACGTTCATCGGTGATGAGACAGCTGGCCTATTTTCATTTGCCTCAATTTAGTATAGGCATTTTACTGTATAGCTGCTGTTCCACAGCTAGTTGGTGTCCCTCTACCATATAAGAGCGAATTCAAATTAGATATGCCGTACTGATTATGAGAATCAGCACAAGTCGTCGAGTATTGCAGTACCACCTATTATGACATCGTATGAATAATAATCTCATCAACGGCATCTTTTGTGGCCTCGAGGAAAAAAGTTATGGACCCGTATTGCGCTCTGTAAACATTGCGAGAGTCTATCGCTACTGTGACGAAATGCGTTCAAAGAAGATTAGTAGCCTTGTACAACATGCTTTTCGGTGCTGAACTAGCCAGGGATTCGCTGGCTCAAATGTGGAAATACAGTATTGAAACTATATTTTCGGTAATAGAATATTACACCTGTAAAGATATATAATTTCGTTGATCGAAAACCAACCCTAGACTAGAATCATTATAATTGATGCTCGACTCGGATTCGAATACTCTCATCGTTTTATCGAGTCCTACTTTTAGAAGCCAACGATTGATCACTTTGGAACTGATAGCGTACGTCTTCTTTCTCGGATAACACATGATCTATTCTAGACGCCGAGCTCGAATCCAGCTCGTCTTCCGCGTCGTTATCCTCGTCTGACGAGGACGAAATCCGCGTCTTCCGTACATTCGAAAGTCTACCGCCAGAATCAAATCAGGGAATGTCAATCGTCTACGATCCGGTATGTAATCATTCCTCTGGCGCGAGTGTAGGCCAACACGCGGATCCGCGGAGTGCGCTATGCAGACTCCGACAACCAGATAATTCTAGTTGCAAAATTTGACTAATTTGAGCGAAATGACGGTAATCTAATTCTTCTCTGCTCTCATTTCAATACAACTCTGTCTCTGGTCCTCCTGAAAATGCTACGGGTGAACTGTATTGTGTGAACTGTATTGTGTGAAACGAACCTAGTTTGCTATGCAACGTGTGCCTGTGCACTGTGCAGTGTGCACTGTGCATACATTCGCCACTCTCTTGCTTACGATAATGAAGTATGATTTGATACGAGCTAAACATGATTCAATTTCCAAGTTTTCGCGGCATATATACAATTTGGGAAGGCCACGACACTTGGTGGTATACGGCAAAAGTTTGCCTAGTTCGTCTTCATGCTTCGTGCCGCTTTTATTGTAGAATCATGGACTTCTACAGATTTAACTTGACGACCCAATGCGCAGAGAATAATGAATTCCACTAAGACGTACCATCTTCCTTCGTAAGCCTAATTTAGGCTTATTAGACTCATTCATTTGTTTATATATAAGTATGTTCGTAATATAATAGTATATAATTTGACCTCAGTCCCTCAGTTTGGGACTATTAGGCACAAACATGGGGCACCAATAGCTTTCCAGGAGTTAGCAACCCTGTTCTGTTAGCACCTCCCTTCCTTTTAGTTTTCGACGCTACTGAGAGCGGTTGTCAAATTTACAGGCCATCATTTCGCCTAAAGTCCAGTCCAGCGACGAGGAAGAAATCAACAATCGCGACGAGATAGTCGCCGGCGTTATCAACGTGACCAGCGGCGAAAAACTGACCATTTCCCAAGCCATATCCAAAGGCCTCATCCCGGAAAGAACGGGAATGCTGCTGCTAGAAGCTCAAGCCGCCACGGGCAGCGTTGTCAGCCCTAGAACCGGTGTGAAGCTATCCGTTGATGAAGCTTTAAGACAAGGCGTTGTGGACCAACAGTACAAAAGTATTCTCAGAGCGTCGGAAGGCGCGTATTACGGCTACTTAGATCCACGCACTAACGAAAGCGTTCCACTATACGAGGCCATGAAGCGAGGCATTTTTCCGCGTTCTCAAGGCATGCGGCTTCTAGAAGCACAGGTCGCTAGTGGAGGCATAGTCGACCCTTGGACTGGTAAAAGATACACGCTGTCCAAAGCAGTCAAAAGAGGACTGGTTGANAAAAAGACATCAAAAATACTCACAAACCCAGAAGACCACGCTGATTTCGTAGATCCGCACACAAAGCAACGGTTTACTTACGGTAACCTACTCAGCAAGTGCATAAAGGATTTGAACACAGGGCTGAAGTTTCTTTANTTGGAGGAGAAGCGAGTCATGAATCAATCTAACCGACAGCAAGANCTCATAGCCTTCCGAAGCGCTTTCAAACGCACNGTGACCGTGAAGGATCTGTTGAAGGCTGGGCTTATAAGCCAACGCGTGATTGACATGTACACCAACGGAAGTATTGATAAAGATGAGTTGTACGAAAAAGTGAAACCCTATCTTTTCGGCGAAGCGCCTATCGCGGGGATTTACAACAGAACAAATCGCGAGGTAAGATGTAATCCTATAAATTGTCGTGAATAGATAGCCCGCCCTGNATTGGATTTTTGAGTCGATACCGATAAAACCGATCACCTTCNCCGATAACCAGGATATATTCAACCGATATGGCATTTCCACAACATCATAGAAAGGCTGCATCTNGACAAATCTATCAATATTCCTAGCCCGCAGTCGCAGATTACCACNACGTAACAAAATTGGACGAAATTTCTGTTTNGCTTNATATTTTTGTTTTTGACTAGGGGGCGNTGAATCCATAAATGTCACTGGCTTTTCACTATCATCGAACGTTAACCCTCTATGCAGANCCTTTTTAACATCTAATGNCCGATATCGATATTTATTTCACTTATATGGACAGCATTACATATGTTTGCAGNGTTGTAACCAAGTCACAAGGCTTCGNGTCACAAGTCAATCTCACTTTTATAGTTTTGACTCGAGTCAAGTCGAGTCATTTTCAATTCACCATCGAGTCAAGTCCGAGTCCAAGTCAGCGAGCAGAGGGTCGAGTTCGAGTCATGGTATTATGGCTCGAATCCGAGTCCAAGTCATTGTGTTGACTGCTCAGTTTCCAGTTAAAGTCTTGTTAAACCCACTTTTTTCAACTCTATTTGGTGATATCGATTGATTCGCCTTTATAATATAATAAGTTGCCTCAATTTTAGCAGTTTCATGTCGCATTTTCAAGTACCAGTACCAATAGACGAAATCCCAGTAGTGGGGTTACTTTACTATTCTTTGAAATTGCAATGAAATGTCGGTCTTGGCCGTCTGAGTCTCGAGTCATTTGACTTGGTTCGAGTCATGCGCAATGACTCGAGTCCAAGTCGAGTCAATACACAAATTGACTCGAGTCGAGTCAATTCCATATTTTGATAAAATGACTCGAGTCATCAGAAAATCGTGACTCGAGTCATTACAACCCTGTATGCTTGCACATGAAATAGACTAGAAAGGCGGCATCTGAATGCCTGGATGTTATAAGAAATAAGTCAATATTCCCGGTCCAGCGGTCGCAAATTATATAGTTCTGTGGCTCCCTGCTGCCACCCTGTAACGCCACGAAATTTCCCGATACCGATATTTCTTTCAAAGTGTGATGTCGGCCGATATTATCGGCGAACTAACATTCGATCCCAATATAATCCTAATTCCTTATCCAATTTTTCGTTTCAGGTTCTCACGATATGCGGCGCTGTTAACAAAGGATTGCTGCGCAAGGGCACCGCCTTGGAGTTACTAGAAGCCCAAGTCGCCACCGGACACATAATCGATCCCAAAACAGGGAAACACATGTCCATCAACCGCGCAATTAGCGTAGGATTGGTAGACGGCCGTTTCGCCGGACCTCTGCGGAAAGCCGAGACCGCCATTTTCGGCAACCAGTCCGATAAACACCGGACCTTGTCCTTATTCGAATCTGTGGGACGCGGGCACGTAGTTGAAATTCAGGGTATACGCCTTTTGGACGCTCAGGTGGCGACAGGTGGCATTGTAGACCCGGTGGGCGGGTTTAGAATACCGCTACCGGTCGCTGTAAAGAGAGGAATGTTGAATCACGAATTGGCGAACAAACTAGCGCATCCTTCGACCGATGAGAAAGGATATTACGATCCGAACAGAGGTAAATATGATACGGGTGATTTACCAAGTAACAAGGTTCCTAGTCACAAGTCAATCTCACTTTTATAGTTATGGCTCGAGTCAAATTGAGTCATTTTCGATTCACCACCGAGTCAAGTCCCAGTTCAAATCAGTGAGTAGAGGGTCGAGTCCAAGTCATTGTGTTCACTATTCAGTTTTGATTTCAATCCTGTTCAACACACTTTTTGCAACTCAGCTCGAGTGATATAGAATGGCTCGCATTCATAATATCGTAATCTTCCTCAGTTCTAACAGTTTCTGGTCCTATTTTCCAAGTATCAGGACTGATAGACGAAGTATCAGTCATGTGTTAACTTCACTATTCTTCGAAGTTACAATGAAATGTCTGTCTCGGCCGTCCTAGTGTCGAGTCATATGACTTGGTTCGAGTCATGCACAATGACTCGAGTACAAGTCGAGTCAATGCACGGATTGACTCTAGTCGAGTCATTTTTCTCATTTGACAAGATGACTCGAGTCAAGTCGAGTCACCAAAAAATCGTGTCGAGTCATTACAACCCACTGTTTTACAGAGTCGGTTACGAACGCTAGGCTACTTCTACTTTTCGGCAAAGGTGACCAGTAACGAAGTCATTCAAGTAGATTTTATTCTACTTGCAATACTTCCACAAGTGATNATGTTTTTCGACTACTTCTACATCTACTNGGNCAGTTTTTTAGGAATAAATGACTAATACATTTTGGATTTTGAATATTCGAAAGGATAGTTTCCGAATTGTCTGCATGNCTTTNAGGNGCGAAAATGTCATAAAAACCGCTCCAAATAGCCCCTGTCTCACGGTAAATGCATATATTTTCGAAGATAAATCTTGCGATTTAGAGAGTAACCAACTCTGATTAACTGCTAAACGTTACTTTACTACTTTTTCAAGCCTTTATTTTCTACTTCCACTCCACTTCCTTTTCCAGATCATAATATATTCCATTTTTCTTGTCAGGAGAGAACGTAACCTATGGAGAACTACTTCGACGGTCGGTCGTGGACAAGAAACGTCATCTCGGAATGCGACTCCTGCCCATGACACCCAGGGCCCCAAATGTGCGTGTGGTCAACATGGGACCAACACGTGGCGGATATCGATAACAACATGACCCGAAAACAAGCGTGTGCTATCAGTAGGGCTGGGCGAAATCGAGTACCTGATTCGATTCCAAATCTAGTAATATGCGTCGAGTCGAGTATTCTAGTATCACTCTGTAAGACTTCATAAGAATATGGATGAAGTGGAATGTTCAAATATGTGTTTTTATTCCACCACAAATACGATAATGCAAGTTCCACACGGCATAAAGAAATCTTGGTACTTTGTAGAGCTATATGACAATGCTATATGTTGATCACGACTTGACAGAAATGGTATTTCCACAAACGTGCATAGCTTTGCACCATGCATGTTTTCAATGCTGTGATTAGGGTTGCATTTAAATCAAATGGTTGTTTAAAACACTGCATTTAAAACAAAAGGCCTTTTTAAAAAAATCTTTTTTATGAGTTGTATAATTTTGCCATAATTGTGTAAATACCTTCCAAAGACATGTTGTATGAGCCTACGGACCACGATTAACACCCAATTTAGCCGACGCATACGATATGGAATGGTTGGAACCCTCGAAATAGTCGGTTCAAGAGCTATTGTGCGTAGATATAGATCATTGGTGCGGAATGAATGTTCTGATGATGATGACAGTATAAATTTTGTATGACGATGTAGTCCTGGTTAAAGATCTTTTTGGTCCGTACATGACAGGGTTGGAAGCCCATTTCGTCAAGGAACTATATTTACCCTATATTTTCAATTGTGAATATCAATCGACTATGGCGTCACAATTGAATATACGTGACGTCATGACTTAGAAAAAACACGTTTTAAACAAGGGTCTTGTTTCAAACATGTTTGTTTTAAATAGATTTCCGTTTTGAACACAACCATGGCTGTGATACGACCATTTGAGGTTTCTGGTATCAAGGCTTCCACATGGCGGAAAAACTGTAATAGGCCTACTCGTTGTAGAGATCTTCTTGAAGATACAGAACTTAAATAGACTTTGTAATACTCGAGGTAAATGCAAGTCTTGATAGGAAGGTACATATAATTTAAGTACTCGACAAAATAGTCTCTCACTACTCTACTCGACTCGAATCGTTATAATTAAAGCTCGATTCAGGCCCAGCTACAGCCATCACACGAGAACAACTACGCTTCAGCGACGACATGGCTCACGGTACACAAAAGTGTTAACTTGTGACGCTTGGTGGCGCTATAAGCGCATCTCATCTCGACTGTTGTGGCGGGAAGCGAGTTCTGTGCTGAATTTGCTGCGACATCGCCCGTTATGTCGTTGTCTTGTTCAAATGTACAATACATAAAGTCACATTTGCGGTAGTGCAGTGAAGCCGTATTACATACACAATATCGCCCCGGTGTTGAATGATAAATGATCATTAGGGTTACCATATTTTGGAATTGTGAAAAGAAGACACTTTTTCAAAATTTTACGACTTACCATTCTGGAGTGAAATCCGGAAAAATGTAAATTTTTCCCGACTTTGTGTTTAGTTGACTAAAAAAATGTCAACTTTCCGGCTCAGCTCCCGAAGTAGCCGCCGGAGCGTTACTTCAGTGCTGATTTCCTGTATTTCACTCGAATTTTAGCCTATGCTTAAACAAAATTCTCAAACAAGAGGACAAAATCTCAAAAAAGGGGACATTTGGGCGTCCTCCAAGGACAATTTCAAAGAAGTCAAAAAAGAGGTCAAATCCTCTTGAAAGAGGACGTATGGTAAGCCTGTATGTCACAGATGTCGTAACACCGTGAAATCTCTACATCTACAACAACACTCACACCCGGTTGGAGATGGTAGGGTCGATTTTATCCAAAACAAATGGGAATTTAGTGTTTCAGTACCTTGCTATAATGGTTTATATGCATGATTTAGAATATTCGTTGTCGTTTAGGGCGTTACGCCATATTTGTACTTTCATCCTTTGCCATAGATATATATATAATGCTTGAGATATCCTACCTTATCAGGTCTGAGCCATACACAGAAACTTAGTTTGGTATATCTTAGCATTCTTAGGGTTACCATATTTTGGAAATCTGAAAAGGACACTTTTCAAAATTTCCAGACTTGCAACACGGGAGGAGAATCCTGAAAAACGGTAAATTTTGTGCGCTTCGTGGTCGGTTGGCTAAAAAAGGTCAATTTTCCGGCTCAGCTCCCGGAGCCGGAGCGTTACTTCACTGCTGATTTACTGTATCTCAGTCCAGTTTTACTCTGTATTTAACCAAAAAGAGGACAAAATCTCAAAAAGGAGGACATTTGGGCGTCCTCCAAGGACACTTTATAAAAAGTCAAAAAAAGAGAGCTCAAATCCTCTTGAAAGAGGACGTATGGTAACCCTAGTATATCTTGTACATCGTTTTATCACGATTTGTACAATGTTTCGCGGATCATTGGCAGCCACCGATTTCGTGTTGTCGTCGACGACTAGTCAATAGGGCTGTTCAAGTAATGCTTCTTTTTTCGAATTTCACCGACATACCGTGACCAAATTGTTGGGTTGTCTAAAAGACGCTCTACATCACATTTACGTCTATACCACGTGATCATCAAGCAAATGATGACATTCTTCGAACACCGTATTGTGTGATGGCACGAGCTGTTCCCTAAATATAAATACCTGAGGCTTTGTGACTTCCCTGTCAGTCAGAAATAGGAGTCAAGCTCAATTCGCCTGATGAGGAATACAGATAATCTGTTACGGGACTCGCGTAATGAATATATACTGCATTCTGAAGAAAACAGCTACAACTTACGTTCTGATTTCATGAAATATACATTATCGCGACAAAAGATATCGTCAGATGTGAAATATATTTCCTGCATCATACTTGCTTCCTACTTTATTTCCTTTGCGTTTAAATTTATGGAAGTATTTTATTAGCGAATTATATCATCATCAATTTAACGTGGTTATCTCTATGAGCTTAACTGATTTCCAGCAAAACAGCGTCATAAATATTTGCACTAATTAGCAAGACCGTTCGTCCAAACTACATCACACGTCTTTCTGAAGATGGAAACATTGAAAAAAAGCGCCACTCTCCCTGCAGACATGCCTGGAAGTCTCTGTTTGGTCATGGAGAAGTATTATTCGCCACCGCAAATACTATTATTTTGTAAAATGGTTGAAATTTAAAATTGATTATTCGCTGCTCCCGGTTGGAATTGAGCAGCGTTATTTTTTTTTGTAGGTAAGCAGGTAAACTAACTATCAAATCACCCCTCCATTGAAATGTAGAAAATATTTTTACAATAGCTCTACCAATCACTCATCATGTGCGGCGCTTTCCGAATTTTCGTTTCGCTTTTCTCTGATGCACTTTTGAGCACATAACCGTGTCGTTAAAATGTCTGCACTAGCCGGCCTGTACAGAATATGTTCTTTCCTGCGACATTATGAGTATTATTGCTGACAGAGCTTAAAATAGAGCCTGGCATTGCCATTTGTCTATGCAGCGTCCAAGTATAGTCGGTCTCATTCACGGTGGGAACCAACGCGATGAATTGGACTGAGATAAAAACGATACACTGCGTGAGGCGCAGACGCTCGTATGCGTCAATGGCGACGTCGAGGTTGGATTCTAAAGATAAATCAATCTGCTTCGCTTATTAAACGTCAATAATTGCGTGCCGCGTGTTCACTGTTCAACAAAGGTGCGTGCGTGACCGTCGCGCAATCGCGCGCTTATCCAGTTTCCAATTGCAGCTTGCGAAATGTCAGCGCGGTACCGGGTCCGGGCAATTGAAGAGGATTACGAAGGTCATCAACGCTTATTATCGGGCGACAAAAGGATTCAGATCTGTAGCTGTTTGCGAATGTTTCTCAGTATTCATTCTGTCAGTTAATGCATACATCACATTTATATTCCTGAGATCTTAGATACACTCCTTGGTGGTTATTCTCCTGTGCTCAACATCACTACTCTTCCCTAGCTGATACGACTTCGGGAATGGTAATAGCATTCCATGGAGGAAGAGTTCGCTGATATGACGTTAAATGACCCAAACACTGCTAATACCGAGACCCTTAGAAAACGGGAGAAAGGGGTTTCTGATGTTTGTCAACCACGGAATATATGAAATATGCACAACCTCTTCGTGTCCAAAATGGAGATATTTTATTTACAATTGTCTGACATCTATTGCATGGTAAGGACCGGAAGACCCGATATGACCGACGTCTTCATGGCCGGAGTCACCGAGCGAGCGTGGGTTTTCCCACTAGATCAAGCTTTACAGTGAGATAGTTTTCCAGCAAGTACCATGTCTAGCTAACCCCATTATCGCTTCCTTACTCGCTGAAAAGTGTTGTCAGGTATCGTGCGCAGCTCATAGTTCAAAATATAATGAAAGTGATGATGATGATATTTTTGTTGTATATAATTTATTTTGTGGTAAATTTGCTGATCGTCGCCCATGTTAGAGAGCACAGCGTTGTACTGGCGTAAAGTTTTTAAAACGGGGTTTTTAAACAGTGTGGCCTATTTAATCTCGATATTGAACTCATGCGGACCGCGTCCTCTACGAAACTTGAAAAGTGACCCGCGACCACTATTCTAGATAGAGCGAAATTCCAGTAATTCTAATCTAAGATGTCAAATGTTTCTATATGCTCACCTTTTAATTTTAGTATAATTTCTGGTCTTCCTTAAAATGTTAAGGGAGTATCGTATAATGCGAAACGAGTCAAGCTTGGTATACAGAGTTTGCCATCCTCATGCTGGTGAGAATTAATTCTTATTTGATATGAACTGAGCTTGGTTTATGTTGTATTTCATTCTTATCCGGAATTCAATACAATGTCCAAGTTTATAATTCTAATTCAAATCTAATTTGGAAAATCTAAGATTTGTCTATATATCTAACTCTAATCAGGAGGCCTGTCAGCAAAAGAAACGAATATGCAACAGCGCCAAAAATTTCTCCGATTGGCTGAATGATACGACCTAATTAAAACTAAAGAGGTTGCGATTATTAACAAACATGTCGCTCGGACAACCTTCATATCTAACGATATGACGGATGGATCAATATCGATATATAAGTTGAGCACCTGTGCATGTCACATACCGAAAACAACTTGACGGGGTAATATTACATAAAGGGGCCATAGGCTATTTACGCGACAATATTTGGTACTCGCTCGTACTTTGATGCGGTAACAGTTTACTTCGGCAAGAGGTATTTTTGCTCATTGACTCGATGCAAAAGAACCGCCACGAATGTATCGTTGACGGCTTGATAGCGGTGTAGGTAGGGCAACTATACTGCATTTGCAAAAGAAACACAACGAAAATCAGGCTAGCTTCATATAAAATCTTAGCTAATTCTAATCAGCGAGAGAATGGCAAATGTCCGTACCGCAAGCTTGTCTAGTTTTGCACTGTACAGGACTCCCGTAGCATTTCCAGGTAAAGCAGAAATTTGAATAGAATTAAAATGAGATCACAGAAACATTTCACAAATTAGATTAGAATTAGACTACCGGTATTTCGCTCAAAGCGGTCCAATTAGACATCTAATTGTTCAAGTCTGCTGCAAAACGCAGGAAGCTGACGGCAGTGAGCACTAAACATTGAATAGCTTTCGAACTGGCAGGTTCGATTTCGAAGTGTGTATTTAAAAAAAGATATATTTAAGCTTTTCAGGACACGTAATTCTGAACAAAATATTGACCGAATTGATTTTCGTTATACGTTTCAGTGTTGTGGTATAATCGAACTGTGACGTGACACTGGTATACGATACGGTTGCAAATATATTATTTATCAATATTTTACCTGCTTGTCAGTTCATTTCCTTACCGTGGTCGTTAATTTCAGTGTGCAAAGTGCTCTATTCGAAAAATATCTCACCATCCTTTTAACGTGGATATTTCAATCAACTGGACTCATTTCCAGCAGATAATTAAATCCGTGTCATATCTTCTTATTTTTGGTAACTGGCTATGTCTTCATTGAAACTCCCCCATAGGCCCTTGTCAAGATAGAAACAAGTGGAAAAATCATCCCTGCCATCCCTGCCATCATTTGCCACCGTGAATACTGTTATTTAAAAAATGACCGAAATTTCAATTTGGCAGAACTCGGCATCTACTGGTAGGAATTGAGTCAAATTTGGCGTGCATCATTTTTTGGGCAACCTAACGATTTAATTATACAGCAAGCAAGATTTGGGAACAAAAGTTTTTTTTTAACAACCCTAATGTCCAGTCCATACATTTAAGACTGTGTGCCTGTGCAATGTGCGTTCTGGTCATCACACAGCACGCTTGTGCTGTGATGTCGTGTTATAATTTACGTCACAGTGTCGCTAAACGTCACTTCACTCATCAAATATTTTTGAGCCTCCCAGATTATCACCAAGGCTACACATTACCGCAGATGTCACTTATATTCATATATTGCCGTCACTACTTGTACGGAATATTTGAAGCATCTGTTCGTGATGTAGCTCACGTTCGGCCATTCGTATCCACAGCATAGCGCAGCCACGAGCTATTGATCACCGGCCTCTCTTCGCAACAACATTTACTTTTTGCCTGTCAAGTGGTTGCTTTGCAACCAGAATTATGATACAAAACTAGAGAGTTGTGTCACCACTGTCATGCTCTTCCAGGAGGCTTAATCGGTAGCGTTTTGTGTGGTGCGATGGAGAATATCTCTACAGATGAGCCTAATAGCATCATATTTTCTCTCATACATTACTTGAAGCTGTTCCAACGCCCGGTTAAAATTAGAATATATCGCACAACAATGTTAAAATTTAGCTGATAAACGTTACGCGACTATTCTATTAATACCTCACTATGCCATATTTCCCTTTATCGTTGAATAGTCGGCTGGGCAAGTCCATTACAGCTTTGTGAGCTTTGCCTGGAAATAAACATAGTACAAACCATATACTCATTATAGTAATATGGTATACTTCCTTTTTTCAATGCAATCGGTGATTCCTTGTGTTCTTCTTATTAGCTTCACCAATATGTTTCATATTGTTGCTACACTTATGCGACCTGCTATAATTAATTCATATTGTGATTGTTCTTATCGTAGAGTCCAGTAAATAAAAACCTCTTGATTCCACAGTGGAGTCATGTCGCGTAGCCAGATTTGGACAACTAACAAATTTTCAGCTTTGTCAAATTAGATTAGAATTATAGCTACACAGTTCTTTTTTTCAAATTAGAATATATTTAGAATTACTCAATTCGTGAAAACCCGGACATTGAATGAACTTCCGTTAATTTCAAATCATAGTTCATACTTACGATCATGCGAGAAGCAAGTGTCTGTACACTGCTGTTCTCTTGAGGCATTTACAAGAAAATCAGAAATTAGATTAGAATTCAAATTAGAGCATAGAAACATTTCACAAGTTATTTTATAATCGCATCTAGTTGTCCAAGTATGCGTGTATTTGTATAGCCTCTGATATGTTCATGCCAATGTCCTTTACCGTTGGAAATGGTGTCCGGTCAATACCGAGAAAACCATTACCGAGAATGGCCACCACCGAGAATGGACATTAGTGAGAATGCAATGTAAGCAATGCAGGCATGTTATGCATATGAACTGAACAGGTCGTGTAGAAGGGCATCACGGTGTCGATTCGGGTGTAAAAATCTCGACAACGTCCGTCCCAGTAAGTTAGATTATTGGCATTGGCCATTCTCGGTAATATCCATTCTCGGTGGTGTCCATTCTCGGTNNTGNCCATTCTCNGTAATGNCCNTTCTCNNTAATGTCCATTCTCGGTAATAGTNTTTTTTTCGGTGTTGGTATAGAACCGTTGGNAATAACCCCGCTCTCAGCTTGGNTACCAATNTATTACTGTTTCCTGTCGCGANTAAACTACAAATATCATTTAAACAAGCCATTTGTNGTACAGAACTTCAGAATAAGGCGAAACAATAACTTCATATTGGTAATTTACTCGCTAAACGCTTTTCGACTGCCNCTCATCAGNAGNGAACGTCAGTGATAGGGTAAATCCAATTCGAAATGTAAGAACTATTTTGTCTGTGTGACGNAATAATAACAAAAACAAACTACTGTTTGTAATAANTGGATTGATATTATTGAACTTGGANGGGGATTTNAACTTCAAATAAGTGTAACATAGGTGTAACATANCGCTCNGGCAGGTGCATGGACTCCGGGTAAAGGAGCCNTCGTTTCAGTCAGCGTTGTCTCTGATATTTCCCGATAGGCCGATATACTTACAATATAAATTATGCAGAACTGATATGCATTACANGTTTCAAAAAGAGCGAATTCTAGGAATTTTTCAGATGCAGNCAAAACATGACAGCGGANGAGATGTGNTATTTATTCGACAGTATATCTTAACATTCCATTTTCATGCTTATCGCGTGTGTCTGAGCATCACTATACAATACACAATCCAACAAACGCCAGAGTATATCGAAGATTGAACGGACAAGTCATGCCAGTCTGCTATCTGTGGCACTGATAAAAATGCGTCTATCGTAGGTGAACTTGTGGTGACTCTTGTTGTGATGCGTAACTCACGTTCTACAGATGCATAAACGTCCGTTGCTCAATGCTCACGAGTGGCTCTCTGTGCAATAAGTAGAAAGCTTTTTCTCGCCGTGCACGTCACCCTTCCGAAACGTAATTGTTCGAATGAGACAAGCACTATTATTACATTGATATCATCAATCATCTTGCACTTTCGGAGGAAAATACTATGACACTCACCTCGCAATTTACTGTAGCATCCGTCTCATTGGAGACAATTTGCGCACTGGGAAAGATATATAGACTGGTACAGACTGTGGTGTTTATGTACGAGGGATTTCATCTTGGTATCGGATTTCCTAAATGCACGAACACCTGAAACCAATCGCTGTATGTGATTCGCATTAATCCTAAAAAGCACATAATGTGGTTTGTATATGTCCGGGTATAAACCCGATTTGCGAGAATTTTCAATATCGCCATGTAGAGTAGCTTGAACCCCATAAATAATTGAAGGTATCTCGGTTAGTGGGACACTGCTGTTTATGTTATCGCGCAGATTATGATGAGTCTTGCTATGTCATACATAATGAGTTGGTTTGCTGGTTTTACTGTTCAAAATTCGATCGGGTTTCTTCTGAGAACAAAAAGTGTATAAAGAGAGCATCTGTAGGTCAATGACACTTGGCAATCATAGACGCTTTCATGGTGGATTATGCGAAACAGGACTGATGTGACGTAATTCAGCGACCCATTTCTGGCGGGATAATCTCAAGACTATTTTAGCGACGTTAAAATCTTCCTTACTTCTCCACGTCTTCAAGTATATTACAAGAAGATAACACTGGTCTTAACACGACGCGGATATAGGCTCGTACGGTGATGTTGTTAAGAATTGCATGGTTTTTCTCATCTGCGTTTTGCACATGACGCGTTGTATAGCAGGCGTTCTATGACATCAGACCGTCTGACAAGCTGTTGATATAGATGTGCGTAGTCATGCCATCAATAGCCAGAGCACTGATTGCATTTGCAGTCATTAGCCGTGCTAAGCAGGAAATAGCTCACGTACACCTATTGTTTTCGAGCACGGGATATCTTAGGAACCCAGGGTGATGTTGCTCGTGACCGCTTACCGTGCGGACTAGCTCAACTACAGCAACACTTCATGCAGCAATTTAGTAGTGAAATCAGGGTCAAGTGTAGTAAAGCAGTACTTCAGGCGTATCGTGCACGTAGCAGCGTTTCGCAAGACGGCGTTACATACAAGATCCATAAACGAAGTGTGGATGCCAGCTGTGCAAATTGTGACACGCTTGTGATACTATGCTACTATGTTATGTATTATATGAAATGCTTATTTTGGGATCCGGTCATATTATAGGTGCTCTTCGTTGGACTTGGTAGTTAACATTTCGCGAACGAACAATGTACTCGTGATGTGTATGGGTAATTGGGTATCGCTCATGCGATCGGGGGTGTTGTTGACTAAATTTCTAACAATCTCAACAGACGGGACAACGATTTGTTTTAACGTAACTAAGATAATTATTTCCGCAATCTGATACTCTTTGAACATGCTATCCTCTGGCCAATGAGCCTGAGGGAACGCTGTAGGAATCAATACTTTGTCATTATCGAGTTCATGTTATTGCTCAATTAACATTTTATTAGCAAGATCTTTGCGGGAGTGAATCTAGCTAAGCTAGTCTGCAGTGTGTTTTGAAAATATCGTGATAACCGTATGTGTTAGGATTCAATGTGTGCGAGGCGATTGCTTGCGATTGTGCGGTGAGATGCTGTTTTTGGTAACGTTCCTCGCAAGCATTGGTTAATACGTAATTAACGGTCAAGTAATCTATTGCCTTGACGTAATAGTGACCTGTCTCTCCGGACATATGTCATTTGGAGTGTTTGTGCGTTGCTTGAGTACATAATAAGCTCACCCAATACATTTTTATGTGCTTCTGTTTCTCGTAATCGTGTTCTCGTTACTAAATGAGTCTGCATTCGTGCGTTGATTTTGGACACTTGGACAATGGACAGGTATGCTTCGTACGTTCAATATGGCTAAGGTGTGTACGTGCAGTCTCCTACCAACGTAACTTGATCAATACTTAAAGCATCGTTAAAACAATGCAAGCAAATAGTGTTAGCATTTGTTGCGATTCCTGATTCAAAAACCTGCTACATAATGTCGTATGTACTGTAGGTTGAATCATAGGTCACTGGTAGCGTAGTATCAGAATTGATAACACCATAAGAGCATTAGAAACAGTTCATTTGGTAGTTTGGTTTAGACTTCGCGGAAATTATTGGTGTTATCGCGGTGCTGGAATCGATAGAATTATGTGATTCGATGTGTAATCATTAGGGCAAGTTTTTGTTGCAGTCAAATCCGTGGAAAGTGGCATTTATTTTTCACAAAAGTTGCAGTAAAAAGTAGATTGTATGGACAAGTTCCTTGAAATTATAAGGGTATGGGATACTCGAATCGATTCGNATGCAAGGCACTGTAGCAAAACTCANTTCTGGCGACTTAAACCAAATCANTAGCCTGATAAAATTGACCCTGCAGTGAAAATATAATTTTCGCCAGTATAGCCTGAATNTACGTCAAATCAGAAAGGACCTCAAATTTAAAAATCCAGTGAAATAATCAAGCGATCTATTTACATATAGTGCCAAATATTTTCAGTAAAAAGTTAGTTGCATGAAAAATCGAAAAAAAGATGGAACAAGTTGCATGAAAACTCGAAAAAGATGCAAAACGTTGCACGAAAAATAGAGAATGGTTGCAAAAAGTTGCAATNTAAGATTCCTCCAAACAGCTTGAAAGACGATACTACATAAGTCTGAGTATTTAGGAAGCGGCCAGAAGCTGTAAAAAAAGTTGCAAAAGTTGCAAAAACTTGCCCTAGTAATCATGAGCCTATATAGTGCTGGTGCTACAACACAGGTTTGGCGTGTGCTGCGAGAGAGCAAAGATTTAAAGCACGACGTACAGCATGTAGATCAGGGTCTGGCAACATACGAACGGTCCGCACATAGTTTCTGGTTTTACATTACCAAGGGTTGCTACTCTGACATGCAGACAGAGTTCAAAGAACCTGTTGACAACTTTGATCGACCACAGATGTCTCATTGAAGTACATTACGTTTATAA
>ATSW01003850.1:0-14539 GCA_000444245.1 Botryllus schlosseri
GACTCGAGTCTGACTCGAGTCAAGTCATGACTCGAGTCATCCCAACACTGTCATGAGGCTGTACTGCTGCTCACTGGAAGATACTTCCGTATGTATATGATATTGATGTTCCGTTTGTATGATTGTGGCTGCATAATCTTTGACAAATATCTCTGATGGATTTTCTGGCAGCCCAAAATACCGGGTGGAATTAGGGGCTCTTCCGATGTGCCCCGATCTGTTACAGATATTCGCATATGATATGATATGACGTTAAGCCGGTTCAATCACAAAAATCCAATCTTTCCAGCCGGTTTCATTACGAAAGTCTGAATGTAGCCGTTTGGCTGATCTCGTAAAATATCGTGACATGGTTTTTAGACCTAATGCGAACCAGTTGAAGTCGACCACTTAACCAGTTTTTTTTAATATTAACTACATCTGACTTTCTTAATACGCAAACAGGTACATTTAAAACAGTGGTTCCCAACCTGGGGGGCGTGAAAGCATCTGAAGAGTGGCGCGAAGAAGCGGCCAACTGAATAAAATTTTCGCGCTCTGCGCGATTTACCTCCAATTCACGCATGTTTCTCCACATATAGAACGAAATTCATATTTTTAATTCTCTTATGAACATCATAACCTTCCATGTCATCAAACAATCTGTTGGGGTTGCTAGCATCCCGATTTGTTTTTGTGATATGACGATAAGGGGGGCGCGAAATTTTTCACTATCATAAAGGGGGGCGTGTCTAAAAAAAGGTTGAGAACCACTGGTTTAAAAGGAATGGAAATGAGGTTTCCTGTACTATTCCCATAGACAAGAACACGATTAAAATTGTCAAGATTATAAATAGATAATCTGGCTTCGTGCTAATTTCGACAAAGCGGTTTCAAGAATGCATTGTCATTCAATCAATCTAAATATACACACTACTATGTATGCATATATGTATTCGCACATTCATAAATGTATTTCATGCAAAGTGATGTCCCGTGAGGTGAAAGAGGTTAATCTTCGCGTTCGGGTTCTCGCTCTCAGTTGAAACTATCGGTACCCTAGACAACAACTTCGCATGGTCTCCGTAGCGCAATGGATAGCGCGCTGGACTTCTAATCCAGAGGTTCCGGTTCGAGTCCCGGCGGAGATGCTTTTATATTGGTACTCAAATTAGAGAACGACAATTTTGTTCTCTCTGGCACGTAACTGTTAATGATTATATATTTTCCACACAAAATCATTCGTATCTCCTTCATGACTTGCAATATTTCCGCTTCCAATTACCATTGAACCATTCGTGACACAACGGGAATCGGTCAGTAATAACGTACGAAATAGCATTGCAAGAAATATCATTTCGCCACAACGAGAAAATATATTCAAGGCTCGAGAGTCGGAAGTTAAGGTTACAGCACAACACGAATGCAGTGGTGTATGTGGTCATATTTTGCTAAGGTGGATCTTGAGATTAAAAGTACCACTCAATTCGGTTCATTTCGCACAAAAAGGAACGATGAAACCAACGCCAACGCAGTAAAACATATCCAATGGCGTGTTGGCGCATGCATCATATCAATTGGATTGTGCATGAATGTGATATTTGGTACCACAAATTAAACCGCTGACCTCGAACGCGGAGAACGGTATAATTCGAGATTTTCGTTTATTTGTCTTGCTCTCGTCGCGCGTAAAATTGTAGCAATACTCCGGAAATGCTTATTAAATGGTGTTGACCAGAGGTCTCAAACACGCAGCCCGCGGGCCGCATGCTGCCTGTGAGACCATTTTGTGCGGCCCGTGACGGTATTTCGGATTTCGAAGTGTTCGACTATATTTGACTGTCAAATATCTGCATTTTATATTTAAACTGGAAATTTGCCCCAAAGTCACTCCAGAAGCCTGAAGCTACTCATCAAACTTCACTATTAGATCACTTTCAAAAGTTACCACGTAGTGGAAGATCAATTAATGCTTCGGCGATTGGACATTTCTATTGCTATGGCACAGTAATCATTATATTCAAGTTGTTATAGATCTGTTCCAATATTCGAAGGTAAATCTAACGCTGACTTAATTTGACTTGGGTAATGACATGATCAAAAGCCTTGTTATCAGGAGTATGGACGAAAGTCGCATTAGGCTTTACTACTCTATGTTAATTACCAGAAAACGCAATCTGGATGCACCAATGAATACTTCGGTTGGGTGAAGATGATCTAACTTATGTCGAAAATTTCAAATATCTTGGAGTATACCTTGATAAGAAGTTGAACTACAAAAATCATATTGATTACGTTATAGGGAAGTGTGCCAAACGACTAAATTTGCTGATAATGCTGTCAGGCACCACCAGAGGTGGGTCTAAAGATGTATTGTCGATGCTATATAGATCATTAATTCGCTTGGTGATCGATTATGGAATGGAGGCCCATTTCTTTGCCCCTCAGACACGCCTTAAGAAAATTGAAGTGATTAGGAACCAAGCCTTTAGAATATGCTGTGGTGTCATGTGCAGTACCCAGGTGTGCGTACTCGAAGTTGAAAGCAATGAAATGCCTCTTCACATAAGACATTGGTACGCCTGTTCGAAGTATCGATATCGATTGACTACCCAGCAGCACAATCCTACTTATTCTGTTTAGCAGGAGACGTGGGAGGGAATATACGCTCTTCTTAATGATCGATTCTCAACGTTTCGTACCTTTACACATGTTAATGCCTTGTCTTGTGAGAATATTGCGGGAAACGTTATACTATCGATACGGACGATACCACCTTGGGCAACGTCACATCCCGATGTCGATTCCTCGCTATCGCTGTCAATAAGTAGAGAAACAGCTCCAGAAACTGTTGCAATACTCTTCAAGGATCACATATCTGCCAACTATGAAGAACACACAGAGATCTATATAGACGGGTCTAAAACGGACATAGGATGCGGATATTCGGTTCACGTTCCTGTACAAATATGAGTATTGCGTTCTCTCTCCCCAGAATTCTCTCGATCTTCTTGGTTGAGCTCATTGCAATCACCCATGCGCTACTATGGGTGCGGCAGAGTCAGGTTAAGAAAGTTGCTATATTCAGGGATTCCTTGAGTGCATTGGATGCGATCAAACATTCTGAACTATACCACACGGCACTGGTGAATGAAATGATTGTGCTGAATCATCAGTTACGGGCAGAAGAAATCACCATATCGTTTGTATGGTTACCTGGACACTCTGGTACACCGGTAATGCATCTGCAGACCAATTAGCAAGGGCGAAAGCCTCTATTACACACAGACGACGTAATCATGCCATCCCACTCGCCGATGTACGATCGTACTTGCGAAAGCATTGCAAAGATGAGTGAGACCGCATTTATCAATCAACAGATACTGGGAGATGCGGAGATCGCACAAACAACTGCGACCCTCAGTACATAGTGGACACAAGGATTTGAAACTCGATTATTCTGCGATTAAAAACGACGCATTGCAGACGCATTAGACGCATCGACTCGCGACTGTGCGACGTATGCGGTATTGATTAGACCGTAGAGCACTATCTGATGAATTGCGGAAAATACCGCGATTAAGGAGAATGCTTACGAAGCCATACAGATTCGAAGGAGGGAGCTTTCGACATGCGTACTCTACTGACTGACCCCACAAGCACTTCGATATGTGGTGGAATATGATAGATCGAGGCGGGTAACATTGTAGAACCTATTTAAACCTTTCATGCGCGCATGTGTAGCTCTATTTTTCCCATATATATTATGAACGTTCTGTAGCGTTTAACTTGTTCTGTCCGTGGCGCAAATAGCCTCTAGTTGCGATAAGCGCCACTTGTTACATTGTGCTCTTTTATATAATAATATACTGCTCCAATGCTCTGATATCAGATCAATCTTTGTAAAATTCTAAAATATTTTACCTATAATTGTGACACGTCAAATGTCCGCTAGCTGCAAAATTATGACGTAACAGCTTTTACGATGTCCTGATGCATTTGTACTCTCGCATGGTGTCTACAACTAAATATACAGGAACTATGCCAATTACAGCAACAACTTTATTCAAATGTTTTAAAATGTAATTGTTTCATGCAAGGCGTGAATTCACAATAGTAAATCACATTTTCAAGACGCGTGTGGAATGTCAGTCTGCAAGGTCCCGTCAAATAAGGCCCTCTCGGAAATACATTGAATTCCTCTGTTATTGGTGCTGCGGTCCGCGGCGCCATCAAAAAGTAGGAAATTGGCCTGCGAGCACGTTTGAGTTTGAGACATCTGGTGTTGACAATGCGTCGGCAACACAAATCATATACTTGGTCTGAGGCTGAGGCGTAGGGTTTTCTGATGTTCCGCGGGCTTCCACTAACTGATTGGTAAGAAGTCATTTTGCTAAGTATTCAATGTGTTAGTCGGTAGTAGTCCGTAATGAAATAGCAATCGCAATTGATTCAATTTCGATTCACCGGTTCTAATCANANGTAAAATTGATCGTTTCGTATTCTTCCGTTTCCAACTCCAGTGACTCCAGAGGAGATCCAACGATGATTTACAATGAAACAATAGTCGTGTCGGAAATGGGTGATCGAAACTGAAAGTGTATGTAATTTCAAGCCTCGGTATCACCAGGTATTAATCAGAAAGATATCGCAAGCAAGATTTGAAATCCCAAGTGGTTTTCAACCGTGCTTGGCTACAGAGCTATGTTAGGAAAATTACGAAGTTGTGAAAAAGGCTCAGTTTTGTTTATGGCGTTATTTCATCAGTTATCTGTCCATATTCATATTACTGAAATAATTTTACTACAAGCTTTAGTTGTTTGGACATGTAATCATCAATGAAATTCAATATATGCGATGATTGGAATTCAACGTACTGACAGAATTCGGTCGCGATGACGAAATCGTGAGAAGTGAATATAGTCGTGAATGCCATGTCGCTAAAACATTTGATGTTGACAGAATCGACGAAATGGTCGGCGCCGGATGATACTATCCGTGTTATTTGAACTCATCGCTTCAACTGCGACCCGCAGAGGAACATCTTGCACCCGTTCTGAAATGAAAGTTTGTAATCGCGTGTGTCGGTCAAACGGGGTCTCACGGTGTTTATTCTGATACATGTGAGCGATTCAAATATCTTTTGAATAGCAACAATCTTCACCGGGGGCCGCAAAGTAATAGCATACTTCGACAGGGTTGTTGCTGTTGTTGTTTAATAAAAGAAAAAATGGGCGCTTATCACCTGTTGGTCTTCTTCGACTGGGTAATTAATAACAATGGGCCCATTCGAAGCTATCCTGCCATATCTTCGTGAATACAGTCGGAACAGTGTGGCATGAACATTACCTATAATTAAGATATACAACTACGTGCCCTAAGAAACCATGCTGCATGAGCTCCGCCGGTAAATCTAATCACGTGATCTGATAAAGGATCGAATCAAAGTAATTCATTCAATACCTGTACAATGTTTTCACGCATAGAGAGACTAGGGAACTGATTCCCACTTGTCTTAAATATCATTATTATACTTGCGATTTCGGTGCGAAGTCAGCCTGTAAATACCATATCTTGAATGTCCTTGGGGTCCTTTCGATGACCTTTAATGGGCGTAGCATGGTTTCGTAATTGGGGGTACGTTTGTATCCCGTCGCACGAACACGTAACTGCAATCTGTCAAACAACTTGAAAGAATTAATTTACGTTTATTGCCGTGCGTTGACATTGGCGTAGACAGTAACTTGCGAAGCGTTTCTCGCAGCGATGGCATAAATTTGGCCGCTTCTTGTGTGGTTTCCGGGGAGATAAACTGGTCGGGTACTATCAGTGTAGTCCCGTAAACTATCTCTGCGGATGTCGTCTTTGGATCTTTCTTCTCAGCTGTCTGGATCCCGATCAAAACCAAGGTACGTGGTCTAACCAATTCGCATCGGTCAATCGAGACATTGCCGCATTTTCAAATGTCAAGGAACCGTTCCACCAAACCATTTGATTGTGGGTTGAAGGATGTAGTGTGTAGAAGTTTGATTCCTAAAAGTTGATTGATTGCTGACAACAATTCCGTTGTAAATTGGGGTCCACCATCCGATGAGGGATGATAGTGTACACCAACTTAGAAATCCAATGAAATATTAACGCCTTAGCAATCGCGATAAATGTAGAGAAGTGGTTTTTGACCTTTTCTAATCCACGAAACACCTACGCTAATCCGCAAGTCTTCGCGGAACCCCAAATTTTCTTAGAGTCACAGAAACTAAAAATCTACCGGAATACACATCTAATACAATACTATATATTGCTGGTATGCAAACGTAACTGTGCAATGTGCATCAACAAAGTGTTAAAAGAACAGAACCATCAAAATATGATTTCCTCACAAAATAAAACATTATAACGAATATTCATTGCAAATCTGCTCTTCCCTTTTGAGATACCAGTTCAGAAATGAGAGGCTGCTGTGGGGTTTTCAATTGGTGTCTGCGATTGCAGGCATGAATATTTGATAGAAGTTGATCTTGTAGAACCTTGATTGTTTTGGGTGGTGGTAATTGCACGAAGGTGGCGCTGTTGACGTTCTCACCAAGGCTCCGACGGTTTGTTGGAGGCGTGGGTGAGTGGCTTGTAATCGGGACAGAAGCTGTGAAAGGACGTCACTGCAGGAAATATTGGAAATGCCTGATGCATAAATTCGGAGCGAAAAGTTCTTGGTCGAAGGCCATGTATTTTGTCTCCGACTTATCCAGCCGCCGGCTGAAAAGGGCTAGGGGCACCGTTCAAGCTGATAAAAAGTTTATTGCGAGAAGCACTTGAGCGGTGTGAGGAAAGCACAATATAGCATTATATACAAAGCGACATGTCAATATAAAGAGAAAGCACTGTACGCCTCCATAACCACAGTGATGGTGCCGCAGTGTGTCGCCACATGTTCGACAAAACCAGCCATAATGACGCCACCTAAGAATCACAGAAATCGATCGTATCATATCGGATTCAACGTTCCCTGATGCAAATACGCTGAGCCAACGTCACGTCAGTTACAAAATAATATGCACTCTACCATGTCGGACATTAGACCCCAAAGCCTGAGAACTAGTTGTATTGAAATGAATAACTTCATTTCCAAGCTATTCGAATCTCAGTTGACCGGTAATCATCAAAGTATGTGAGCTTTGGACTATCACAGCACAAATGCAGAATATATTTATATTTCAATTAGAGGAGGGCCACAGAACTGTTTCAAAGCTGGAAGTGGGCCAAGGCCATAAAAAGGTTGAAACCACTGTCACAGTTAGACTCTAAAAACAGGCAAGCATTAACAACTTGGGTCATTGTAATTGGTGTAGGATATTAATACAGAGTTCTCATCACCATTAGAGTTGGACGCGGAAAGGGGGAGGGGTGTTGCAAGACTCGGAAAGCCTCACAAGGCAATCTTCAGCTTCCTTGTCCAGCGGCATATGCACGTCATGTACTCATGGTATGCATATGCACCATTCGTGTGTATGTGTATGTATATCCTGAGTCGCTGTATATGCCGCATAAAACACCAAGGAAAATACATATAACGTCCCATTCCTAATCGGCAAACATCATTCTTTTGCGGCAATCACAAAAACAAAAATATACCTCATCTAAATACTGCGCATACATATAATCAGGGTTGCCATCGACATAGACCCGAAAATAAGGACAGTCGAAAAATTAGATTAGCATGAAAAAACGTTTTTGAACATACTTTGCAGTTCTACGAGCAGTGGCATATCACATTCAGACATGGGGTAATCGCGATTAGTAATCGTAATCGATAACGACGATTACAGCATTTTGAAGTAATCGTAATCGCAATCGATTACATTCGAAAAAATTACGAAGTAATCGTAATCGTAATCGACTACTTCCCATATCTAATCGATTTCTTTGTGAAAAAACGATTACTTTTTATTTGTACAAGGAATATGACATAAACTGAACATTTGTAAACAAGGCAGATATATTATACCAGGTTAGCGATAGCACAAACGTCTGATTTTCGAACGCCACTGCTCATTATTACGTCATAAGTATTAGCTTTGTTTGCCATTGCGTAAGAAGTAACCACACATAGTAAAAAGACATTCGATGTATTATTGTATATCGTAGTGTGATTGTAAGAACACCCACCGTGGTGTACATGAGGTTATCAATACACTCCAAGTGCCATTCTCGCAGCAGGATAATAATTAAACCTCTTTTTCTATTTTCGAATAGTAATTTATGCATTGCTGTTTAGTTAAACGTAGTTTTACCGATGCTGCCTGACGAGCAGTAGGCCTACGTAGTACGTATGTAGACCGGACAAATATTAGAAATTTTGCACTCGTTAAATGAAACATTACGGTTTCCAGAACGAAGCATTAAAAATCAACAGCTGCTGATATATATCATAACCGACCGCTTCTTTGCCGTTTCACATCCAGGCAGCTTGTACTATTGGAGTTAAGTTGGAGTCAGAAGTTCATGTTCACTTCATCTTATTCTCATATGACTCAACTTGAAACTGGCGACAATCGTTATTTCACAATTCTTTACGCAACATTTGGACCTGCCACCCATAGCTATCCGCTTATATAGGCCTACCATGTTAGCGCGGGTTGTAGCTAGAATCAGAACCAAAACAGCAATTCGCCTCCACTCCAATCGCTTGTCTTGGGACCCAATAAGGTGGTCAATTTTCAAGTTGAAGACTGAATTTCGTCAATAATATTGGTAATTGCAATATATTACTATTCATTTTTAATCCTCTCTCAGCCCTCGATGGTCAGATTCACCTGTAGAGATGGGGGCAAGTAACTATAACATCTGGTATGTTGTTATAATTACTTATTGTTTATGTTGTTAATTCGTGACCTCCGGTTATATAATCAAAAGATATTGAAGTCGCCCTAACGTAGCAGACTATAAGAAAAACTTTCTTGAGACGCACTCACAAATTGACATGATTTATTCCTCTGTGGGTGCCCCGGGTGGCATTTGCATTGTGAGCTCAGAGATTGGAAGGACAGAACTATTAGTCATGCACGGCCAGCGCGGCTATTGATAATGGACAAATACCCTAAGTTTCGGCCAAATATATTTTTTTAGTAGCATACTTCGTGGAGTCGCATGTTGGCCAAACGAAACGGCACATGTCTTTTAGTGTGTCGTGGCACGGTAATGATCGGGACTGAAATGCCTATTACTAAAAAATTATGCATGCTTTTTTTTCTTGATGCGGAGAGGTATGCATTTCGAAATCAAGCTATCTAGAGACGTTTAAATCATGAAGCTCAAAGTAAATTTTCGAATTAATTATATCTCTAGAAAATAATTTTTAAGTTATGTTGGTTTACGTAATTCTTTTGAGAAGGCTACCCTTCGAGCTCGCTCGCCACTATATTGGGAAGTTTGGAGTGCGGCAGTTACGGACCTGGCAAGGCAAGAATGCAAATCGTTAAGTGTGATAAATCGGCAATGGGTACATTATGACGTAACAAGCAAATGACGCATCATTTATAAAGAAAGCTATCTCAGTAGGCCTTAATAGCAATCCTTATATATTGACTTTCAATATGTCCTATAAGATTAGTTCTAAGAAGCAAAATAAATGTAATCGCGAGTAATCGTGATTACTTTTCCAATGTAATCGTAATCGTAATCGACTACTGCCTGATTTTGCTGTAATCGTAATCGTAATCGTAATCGCGTGATTCAGAAGTAATCGTAATCGCAATCGATTACATTCATGAAGTAATCACCCCATGTCTGATCACATTCCATACTTTTCGCCAAAAACAATCTGCTCCAGGAACTCCTTGTTATTAAAAAGGGCTTCATGGATCTCGCGGGAGCTCAGGTCTAGGTTTACCTTTACTCAGGGACGAAACAGCACTTCGTCAGCACCCCCCCCAAACAAAAACAAAAACGTTGATCTTGCCCCCCACCCCCATAGGGGGATAAACCAAAACTTCTCCACCTCGTTGTGATTAGAGGCGTCAACCAAGATGGAAAAACGCCGTACACCATGTTTAGACAAAATCATTTTTGAGCGTATGGAGCAAGAACTCCAGTAACAATGCTTGTAGTCTTGGTCCTGGCCGAATAAAACTTATTTGCGATGTTGGAATCGGGGAATATTGTTTTGTACAATTGCGATGTGCAATCGTTGGTGAGGAATGATTGCTGATGTTTGACAGTATGGAATGTCCAGGTACCCTCCGCAGCAGCAGCTGCCTTGTCGTCTGTGGTCGTTGGTGCTGATCGACTTGTGGAAAAATTTTCATCGACTGGCTCAAATTAATCATTATGACACACTTCTTGTGTTTTGGGGTATCAATGTGAGTTGAAATAGCGGTCTTTCTTATAGCCTCCAGGTTAATGTCACAATTGCAGATATTGCTATGTGCGAAACACTCGCCCTTGAAACTTCATTAGATATCTTTGAATTCTCTTTCATAATAGTCACGAAAAACGTTTTCACGCCTGCTCATTTTTACTAATCAGATTTAGCCTTATTAGCAGCTAAAACTATGTGCGCAAGTGCAATATAATTTAGAAAAAATTATCAATTAATAATAGCTTTACTACTGTTTAACCAATGTGTCGACTGCACTGCGCCATTTTTTACTACGAAATAAATGCTGCCTTCCTCACAGTTTGAGCTTATTCTGCTGTAGACCAAACAGCAGGAACCTGGTATTGCTGTTTACTGCTAAAATGACGTCCGCNNNNGTAGCTTGGTACNGACGAAACTGCTATANCACNNCTCACTGNNCTNNCTTCACCACTTAGAAGTCNAATCTTATGGTGTGTAGCCTACGTCACGAGAGTTCCTTTCNTTTATGATGTCATNAAANCTCGACNCAAAAGCATAATTTNNGAATNTTATGCAACACAGATATACCNGAGGAAAACGATCGAAGTTCTGTATGTGGTNGAAAATAAGACNAAATAAGGACGCAAGTCGAAAATAAGGACATTTCTTAGAAATAAGGACNGTTNAGTTTTCTAAGACGTGGNCCTTCAAAATAAGGACAAATCTTAGAAATAAGGACGGTATGGCAACCCTGCATATAATTCGTTATATTAGATTATGGTGCACAAAATTAACTTTTGCATCAACTGCGTTTTATAAGAATAAATTCCCTAAAATATGGTGTTCAAACGCATCGAAAACATGATAATGAATATTTATTACTAATCATCCGTGGGGCTTCTGCTATTCCCTTTCATCAGGGGTTCTTGAAGTAAGGGTCGCGAAGGGAATAATTTTGGGTCGCGGCGTCACCGGAGCCATTAATATTATTATTATGGAAAAAGTGGCGCTTTCAACCGATGATGGTTATTTTCACCACGCTCAGTATATATTCAATGAAACGATCGGAGGAATCTGTTAATATGTATGTAATATTTGTCGAATTTCTGTCAACAAAAAAATTCTTCGCGCATCGTGAGATCTCCTACGATTAGTTTATGCATGTGCGAGGTCGTCGTTTTGGGTAATGCAGTCAATAACCGAGACATGATTGCAATATGGTTTGATCATGAAACTGTGCCTATATCGGTTTGATGCTGTGATCATATTTGTCTGACATTGACTTCTCTGGAAAGCTGGTAAAACAAATATTTTGGAGCCGACCCCTTTTGCATGAAGATGCTTGGGGTATGAAGTTTGGACCAACATGCAGCAATGTAAGGTTCCATGCAACACAAAAAATCGGTGGCGATGAAACCTTGACCCAAAATGACGGTCGCCGGTTAGCCTAAACCCTCGATACAGATCCGATCGTTGAAATGGTCGTCACCATCTAGTCCAGTGGTTCCCAACCTTTTTCGACCCATCGCCCCCTTTTCAAGGTCCACACCGATCATCGCCCCCCAAATTTTGTGCTCCGATAATTGGGCATACAGACTGTAATCGCCGGCGGGTTGACCAAAAAAAAAAAAGGTCATCTTTCTCCGCTCAGAGCTGAAAATAACGTTTCCGCATTGCTAGGTGGATGACTAAAAAAAAAAAAAAGGTCAGCCGTTTTGAGGCGTCATCGCCCCCCTATCGCCCCCTTCGCTATTTTCGCCCCCCGTCGCCCCCTTTGTCCATTTTCGCCCCCCTGTCGCCCCCTTCGTCATTTTTTGCCTCCCTAGATCGCCAAATCGCCCCCTGGGGGGCGATATCGCCCACGATGGGAACCACTGGTCTAGTCGGGTTCTTTTAATCTAAGCCCCGCCATACAAATGGAAATAATGCACCTGAATTTGTAATCACGTTCGTCAAACAAGTTTCCTAAAACTGCGTTGCGTAAAACTGGTTATATGCATATTTTCCATTTCATACATACCCGTATAAAAGCGTAGCATACTGACATTAAAAATACACCTCTGTGGCGTCGAGATCATGCGCTATCGCTTTATAACCATTCTCTAAATCGCTTTCCTGACCAGACCAAGCAATGAATTAGAGATCGTTGTCAGTCGATAGCTGTAATGAATGAAGTGTGTATATAGTCACAACATCTGAGTATTCCAAAAAAAGCTTTTCATTACTGACCACCCCTGATTAACCGTATATTAATTAGGGTTGCATTTAAAACAAACGGTGTTTTAAAACACTTTGTTCAAAACATGTTTTAAACAGTGTTTTAAACAAAGGCCTTTTAATAAAATGTTTTTTTCTTTGAATTTTCAAAATCATGCCATAATTCGGTAAATACTTTCCAAAAAAGATATTGTATGAGCCTACAGACAATTACCACCCGATATAGCCGACGTATAGTAGGGTAGGAAACCTCAAAATAGTCGGTTCAACAGCTATAGTACGTAGATATTTCGTCAAAGGAGCTATAGCTACCCTATATTTTCAATTGTCAATGTCAATCAAGTATGACGCCACAATTAAATATTCGTGACGTCATGGCTTGAAAAAGACTTATAAAACAATACAAATCATGTTTTGAACAAGGGTCTTGTCTTGAACATGTTTGTTTTTAATTGATTTTTGTTTTAAATGCAACCCTAATATTAATAATGGACGAGTATGTCCAATAATGGACGAAAGGGTATGCAGGAAATATCAGCATTGTTATTCGGTCTGAAACAGAAATGAGCTTACTTCCAAATGCCGAACTCTGTCTCTATCTTGTACTGCAAAGACCGCTGGAATGAGTGATCTGTTTTGTCAGTCTGAAATATCCAGCTAATAGAAAAGAAATGACATGCCGTCCGACGTTCTAAATTAACTTCAAATGCCAACCATAAGCAGGGCCATAACAGCACTTCGTCAGCCCCCCCCCCAAAAAAAAAACTTTGGTCTTGGGCCCCCCATAGGGCTATAGACCTAATTTATGGGGGGCTTCGCCCCCCAGACGCCCCTCCGGCGATACACTGTTTACCGCTATTTATAATAATCGTTGGGAGTTTGCTTAGTGAATCAGATTTTGTCGCCTGTGCGCGCGAAGCGCGGAAAGTTTATAGAATTCATGATTGAATCGGTCAGTATGATCGGGAATTGCATATATATTGTTATCAATTTTTATCTTTTCTCTGCTCACGTAATCAGATTTGCCGGTAGAGCTGAGTGAGGTGTGTTTAAAAAGGTAGCACCACTCAATAATAATTAAACATCTTCGGGCGTATACCCGTTGGCAGGAACGAAACAGCACCTCGTCAGGCCCCAAAAAAACGTGGATCTTGGTCTCCCATATGGTGTTGAAACGTCCCCCCCCCATCACGTTGTTCGCGTTTGTCACGAAATCATCTGTACTGTATTGTGAGCCAGCGCTAAGCGCGAAAATTTTCGATAATTTATGATAAAATCGGTGAATCAGATCGGGGTTGCTATCAATTTATTGTCCTCTCTACTCACGTAGTTAGATTTACCGGTAGAGCTGAGTGAAGTGTCTTGAAAACGGGAGGGCCCGTAAATAATAATTAAACATCTTCAGGCGGGCGGACACGTTGATTTGTCTTCGTTACATGATGTTATTTTGTGACTTCCAGTCTGCTATATCAAAAATATAGAATCGCCCAAACGCAGGCTTCTAAACTAAGAGACGCACACGATTTCAAATTGGTATTTCTTCACTGGCATAAAATTTTTCCCAATGGGATGGTATTTGTCTGGTGAGGTTCACATTGCAAAGACAGGAACATTCGGCGCCTGTCATTTAGGCGCCTATGGACAATTAAACCTATATGTATTTTGTATATATCACGAAGTCTTCGGTCAGCATAAGGGCACATACCTTTTCGGCCAAGGTTTTTTCGCTGCCAATCGTTCTGGCACACTTCTTGGAGTCGCATGTTATATGGCCTAAACCTTTATTGTATGTCTTGGTGGGGCGTGGCGCGGTAATGGCCCAATACCCAATAATAAAGTTAAATGGCTACTTGAATTCGCTCGCAGCGCGTAAAATTTTTGAAAAAATTGCATAAATTTTCAAAAAATAATCTACGATTTATGCTAATTCACGAAATAATTTTGGGCCCCCTTCGAGCTCGCCCTCCCCCCCCCCCATTGGGGGTTTGGGGTGCGGCAGTTACGGTGCTG
>ATSW01003851.1:0-14600 GCA_000444245.1 Botryllus schlosseri
GCACAGAATTGGCAGTTCAGTTGAAAATTAGCACATGCTAGCTTATGTGAAGATCGGATGTAGGGAAATCTAAATTACAAGGGTGAGCCCGGATGGTTATAGTCGAATTCATTGCTCAATTCTAACATGATGAGATTACGTCCACATCGTAATGTCATAACACCAAAATACGATTATATATTCGAAAGCTATTGTAACTTTTTCCGCAAGTATTCTTTGGCGCGAATAACACAGCAGATGCAACACCTAGATCACTGATGAGCTGCTATATAACTTGCAAGTGTTCCAGTAGCTGCTGACGAAACTCTGCAGTTGATATATGACGTTCATTTCACAATTCGCCATTTCATTGTCTCGTTTTGGTGAATCCGATTAATAATTAACATATGGCACAATGCGTATAGCTTACTGCGGGAATGATAGCAGACCACTCATCATAAATATCTAGTTGCCTTATTTTCGTGGCCTCATGCGATTCCCATTGGTTGTTGTTGATTATTTTTTTGATTGCCGATTCAACCGGGCATAACATAACATAACATCGTTGGGTTATATTTTTCATCTGAACAAGTCGAACACAATGTACAATGCGATAAGACACAATTCGATGTCATGAACAGATAGGAGGATGTTGAACGACACGCATCAGTAGAGATCCTTTACTCTAACATCCCCCTTGGCCTAGAGCGCCCGATGTCACAGTTCTTTTCGATGTTGATGTTTTTTTGAAGCCGCGGCCCATAGTTCTTTCCATTCCTTGTGAGTGCTTTCTTTCGTCGGGTCTTTTACTAAGCTTTTTGTCGCCGTAAGAACGGCAACGGCAGGGGAAGAGGAACCCAGATAAACCTCCGACGGGAATCGAAACCGGTCCGTCAGATTGGTGGACGCTTATCGTAACCACTCCACTATCTCCCCCCCGATTACAACGAAAGTGGTATTGTTCGCCATATCCAAAAATTATTTTAATATCTCGAATTGTGCATTACATTACAAAATTTACACTCAAATGTGTGGCTTGGTGGCGGGAACATTCCACAGCGTATGGTAAAATCAGCGCGTCAGTCAACAGTTCATTATGGTAGTAACAATATTCTTTCTACTCTTTTCTTGTGTCTCTAATTGCGATATGTCAAAAAATAATAGCTGACACTCTATTCTTGATGGCACGCTGGGCAATTTGCTAAACTTGTTGTTCCCAATTTGAATAGGTGCGCTTGTAGTCCGCAATGTCCGGTTTGTAAGTCGGAACAAAATCGCTTGATACCTTTCGGCAGTCTATTCACGTCTGCTCTGTGGTAAACGCGATTGGAAAACATTCCTTATATTGTTGCGACTTGTCCGTTCGTGAATAGCGGTTATTCCAAAGTTCGACGAACGCGTTCCGACGCGAAGCAGCGGTGTCACGTATACGGAAGGTCTGAATATGTTCGTTTGCAAACTTTCTTGGCTGGATCCTTGTCTGACCAATGTATTTGCCTTTTATTCCCAGGAATTGATAATGGCCAGGTATCCAAAAGAATAGCGATATCGTATCCTGCCTCCTATATATGATGGAACGTTTGTGAAGTTGGTGCGATGAGGTGATGCGATCGCCTAGAAATATTGTCCATCGCTCAAGCAGTACACAAGTATTAGTTTATTGGAATTGTTGTTTTCTACAGCCCATTTTAGGGCTAAGCTTATTCCCACCAATTCTGCAATGAAGGAGCTCGATTCTTTTATGATATTGTTTGCGCCGTTGATAGTTTGCGATACATCAAATGCTGCTGCAGTGCCTGTCGTAGTTTTTGAACCGTCAGTGAAAATCTGCAATTATCAATTATCAATTCAAGGCATTTCAGTGGGCCTTTTTAGGCCTTGTGCACCACGACAAGGATATTGTACAGTTCGCTGTCATTGTCTTTTTCAATATCGTTGACATTTGCATCTTTTCTTCAAGCGCTTCGTAATCGTTCACTTTCATTTCACTCCTCACTCTTCATCTCACTCTCTCATGCATTCAATTTCGGGTCTCGGATGCCGACTGCCGCGTGGCTTACTGTGTTTCTGGGCCTTTTCAATGCACTGGTAATACAGCGGGATCAGCGATGAGGAGCCCAGATAAACCTACGACACATAGAAACTAGCCCGCACAAGGGCTCGAACCAACCATTTAGTGAAAACCTGCAGGTATCCTGGGAATCGTCTATAACAGGGATGGGCAAACATTTTAGCTCTAGGGCCATTCAGCATCGGAATCCATTCGTAGGCCGCACTATAGTAACATCCCGATTGGAAACCGAAACCCTATCTTTTCTTTGATTATTTTGTAACCAAAGACATGGAGATTATACATATTTATATATACTTACAATAAATCAAATATTGATTTGATGAAAATATTCTCGCGTCAGAAACATTAACGAGATTTTATAAGCTGGCCATCTTCAATAACCACTTTGACAAAATTAAAGATAAAAGTATAGGTTGTGCCTATTATAGTAGAACAGGATGGAAACATGAATCTGTGAACAGCGATTGCTGCTTTTGGTTTAGCTTCAGAACACACAGTTTTGACGGCGTCATAAACACGTTTCCTTTAAATGCGCTTCAGCAATAAATGATATATACTGCCGTGTTAAACTTGCCCTCTTCGCGTTCTTTTGTGAAGACGATTGCAACAAAGCAATCTCTACTAGGCCTTCTTAGTAGTAGCGGTTCTCAGGTCGACGATAAGGCTACTACTAGTCATGATCCGGATTTTCTGAAGTTTTGTTCCATTCATGACGTGTGCAAATGTGGCATCTCTCAGTTGCTTACCAGAGATGAGCATGGATTAGGATTAGGTTTTGAAAAAAAAGGATTTGTGAAATTTTGTCGGATTTGGATTGGATTTGGATTAAACATTTTTTTCAGAACGGATTAGGATTTGGATTGGATTTACCTATTTTCTGGGAGATTGAAATGTCGTGTGGCGAATGGCGACAAATTTTATTCAGATCAGTCATTAATGTAATTATGGTTTCTAAGTTATCTTGAATCAAGTGAATCGTTGGTTGTGAAAGAAAATTTTCGAATCCCTCCATTGCGTAAATTAGTATTTTTTCTGAATTTCCAGTTGGAATCGGATTAGGATTGGGCATGGACTTGAATATGAAAAAGTTATGGATTAGGATTTGGATTTGAAGGTTCGGATTTGGATTGGATCAGGACATAGAAATTTCAAATCCGCTCATCTCTGTTGCTTAACATGAAAGCCATGCACGAAATTCACTTAACGTTGAATCCAGCACTCGCTCGACTCGCAGCCTTGAAACCATGGCAACCGTGGCCGAGGTATTTCCTATAAATGCCCTTCTGTTATTAATCAGTATAATCACCGATAAGTTATTGAGGCATATTTACGCGCTCTCACCAAATAAGATATTTTCTGCAAAAAGGGATAAGAACCACAATTCTTTTGTAATTTTGTAACTCTCGCAACACGTGTGCCACAGAAGCACATCGTTTTCGTCTGCGATAGCATTGCATGACTCATCATAATTACAGCACGGCTTTCTTTATACAATACATTGTTCATTCATTATAAGTGATGTGCATGGTATCGCCAGGTCGCCTACAGTTTTTACAAGGATTAAGGGTCAGTAATATAAATATATCACTTCGCAAGAGCATTGACAATCGCAAGCGCGAAAATATGATATACGATCCTTACTATATTTCAGCAGTGATAGACATGCCTGGGGCATACTTGCTTATTTTTTATTATAGCAAACTTGATCGGCGAGCATGTCAGTATATTTAGCCGCTGCGAGTAGATCCACGCCGCAAGATTTGTAACTGTTGCGATTCGAAATTCCAACAGATTGGAGTTACGTCATTTAGTAATCTTAGGTGTCGGAAATTGAGTATAGGCGGCGATATTGGTGCTGCATCACTTCTGCGATACTGTTTACGATCAAATTGAGTAAAATGTAATATAAGTTTCGGAAGGCCGTGCTATTCCTCAAGGAAAATATCAGATACACTAATACGCGTTTAACATTTATGTTATGTGTTGGGACGACTCGAGTCAACTTTTCCAGATGACTTGACCAGACTCGAGTCACTTTGCAAAACTTGACATGACTGTATTTGGAATAACTAGTGCCGTGGTTCTCAACCGTGGCTCCGCCTAGCATTATCAGGGGGTCCGCGAGACTTTTAAATTTACAAAATCGTCTATAACATAATTTATAGTTTTTTTTTTTAATTACGAAAATCACGAGGCAGTTCCGCTTCAATACTGGTAAAACTCCAGGAATTACATCAACAGAATCGCCGCCTGAGATGAAACATGCTATCGTGCATACTCATTTTAATTGCTAAATGGCCAATAGTCTACTGATACAAACTTGTTGCTGTCTGGAGATGTTTTCTCGAGCATCGTGGTAAAAATAAAACGTTGCAGTAAAGGATAATCACGGTGACTTCGAAATGTTTGCAAAAATCCATTTGTACTGTCATATACATGAGCAATCTTCCATAATAAATGCAAGATGATCTGTGAGATAGAAATCACTTGAGTTGACTGGAGCCGAGTCAAAATTTGCAATGACTTGAAATGACTCTCGACAGAAAGATAGTGAATTAATCCTAAAACTGTTATACCCATCCCACATAATGTATGAATTACAACGATTTACTCACAGTGACTGCATATTATTTGATTAACGATCATCCAGTTAAGCTATTTTCACTAGCAATAGATTATACCGTTTGAATAATATGTTCACTCGTACCAAACTTCGATGGATGATCGTACTTATTTCGTGTCTTCTTGTGATTTTCCTGGCCGTCGAACTGCCGACAGCATCTTATATATTTGGAATACGCAAGGACAGAGCAGAGGGACACAACAAATTTGATGAATACTCAAAAGATCAACGTGAGTATACCAGTCGTAATGGGCCTGTGTGGCGGTGTGCTCGTATGCACCAGGAATCCGCATTAAACTATGGCGCGAGGTCTTCCTTCGTTAGCAAAATGTCATAAGAGCAGGTGTGCAAAAGTCATTCATACTCCCGTTATTTTCAGCTCAGACAAATTCGGTATAATGTAATTACAAGAGTCATCCGCCCTAGAAGACAAACTATGAGGCAAATTATGATCCACCATTTTAGGAAAGGATGAAATATTTCGACATGGGATATTGGCAGTCGTACTTCTTCTCTACAACACCCATGTCGGATAGTTATAATGTGACCTTGAACTAAGCATGTTCGAAATTTGCTGTCAATGATATTTCTTACTAAAAATCTCAATATTTGTTAGAAGTGTTCCAGATAATACAAGCCTTTTTCAATTTACTCATAGGTTCTTTATGAGCAGGATTAAATCATGTGGTGAGCCGTATATGTTTGATACCCCTGGTCTAACCTTGAAGTTGACGTGAACTTTCGTATAGTTTAAAATTGTGATCCGATTCTGTAATTGTTGATTCACATTTGACAGTGTCTAAGGGGCAGGCTCGTGAAGTGTACTGGTCTAAATCGAGTTAGCAAGCTACGCAAGCTAAGAATCAAGCCGATATAACGCACTATCGCTTGGAATAGGCAACAACTTAACGTAATAGGTTATTCAGTTAGCAGCCATGCAGATCGGACCTTAGAAATGACAAAGAGCATATCCCCACTATAGTTTTGCGCACACAACGCACTGATGCACAATTGCATATCTATTAAAGCAGTGGTTTTCAACCTTTTCGACTTCGAGGCACCCTCTCACAGGGAAATATTTGTTCGCGGCACCCCATCACGCATCGAGTATCCTTAGTAGCGTAGGGGTACGTTGCACAGCTGCAACAAAACTGGGTCACGGATTTGAATCCAGAATCGATTCCTAAGTGCTGGTGGTATATCCAGGCTCCTCCTTGAACTATAATCTGCAACCGTCTTACAAAAGTTTGGAGCGAAATAGGGCCGTGCTATAAGTTGGCATCTCAGGAATCATAATGAGCAATATCATCCCGGTGGGAAATGAACATGGATGTCGACGAATTGGCAAGATGATGACTAACAAAATAGTAAAATTATCACCAACATGCCCCCGGTTCTGATTGGGTGACTAAATATGGTGAACACCATTGGCCAAACCGCAACATCACGGCCCAATTTCCCGAGCGAGTGATGACCGTTTGTTTTGTTATCGCCTTCCCAGATGCCACTATATGTGGGTGAATTAACGTATCACCGCAATTGACGGTGGAGGCCCCGGTTTGATTCATGGCAGTAGTTTTATCTGAGACTCTCTTCCCCAACGTCGCTGTGTTCACATCGTCTTTACAATAAAAAGTCCGAGCAACGACCAATCCAAGGAAGAGAATAAGAGCGAGGAACCTTAAAAATAGAAATATGAAAATCGAAAGCTTGCATAAGGCTGATTGGAGATTGAGAGAGCGTAACCGCTCGTTTCGATATCCACCTATATGTTCATTGCCTAGCATTCTACATTGTGTGTCCTGAGCGGGTAAAATAATAGAACCATCGATTATGCCCCCCTCAGCATTTAGATTCAATAATTCTTGTTAGACGTCGACCCTGTGTACCACATTCTCTCGCGACACACCGGGGCAGTTCAATCGACACACTAGTGTTCCCCGGCACACCGGTGGAGAACCAATGTATTAAAGAATTGTTTTGTTGGTAGTGCTAAGGTTACCATAACGGAATTTTGGCGCAGTTCTACTCTGGCCCCTTGCGAATGTTTTTGAGTATAATACATCTATATACAATGCACATTAGGGTTGTTGCAAAAATTTATTTTTTCAAATTTGACTGGCTAATTGATGAAATTTGTAGCTTACCTAAAACTTAATTCTGCACTTTGAATTTGGCTACCTTTCAATCTGTAGGGGCGGAGTTATCGGAGTAAAATGTTTTGACGTAAAAAAATAAATTATTTTTGTACTTTTACTTCTAATTTCACCGTGCATAACAAATTTGGTTCAATGCCAACCCACTTAAGGAAAGTTATTGGATTAGAAACCTTTGGAGTTGAAGACATAGCATTTACGGTGGCAAATCCTCTCATTATTGCCAATTCTACTGTAATAACTTCGCTTCTACGGGATGGAATTGAGCCAAATTGTTATGCATCGTATTTTAGTCAACGGCATTATTTCGTGGGGTAGTCAGTAAGTAGTAAGTAAATCCATTTTTTTGTTGCTATAGCTCCGCTCCTACTGGTTGGAAATCAGCCAGATTCGATGTGCATTGGTTGTGCAGGCATCCCAACAATTTTATCAATTAGTGAGTAAATTTGAAAATAAAGTTATTTTTGAACAAAACTAATGGACATATTGCTTTATTATGTCGATCAAACGCTAAGCCTTACATCCAACATTCAAAGTCTGCCTGGATCATTTAAATTTTGGAACCACAATGTTCCATTGGCGTATCGGGTAGAGCAGGGGTGTCAAACATAGGCCCAACAGACGACTTCATCCGTCCCGCGAACCAATTCTTATTAGATAGTAAAAGTATTGTATTATCACGCACATTTCCAGCAAATGCTGAGATTTTTAGTAACAAATACTTCCATTAAATATTCCCTAAGACAGCCAATGTCGAGCGTATTCAGTTCATAGGTCACATTATGACCAAACTGCAGCGATGCTGTGGTTACATTCTAGTCACCAGTAGCCACAAGTTGGTGCCATTGGCACCCGATTCCTAATAGGCAAACGTGCACACTGAGTTCAGTGAGAAAACGCCAATACGATACCGTTATACACATACAGGTTATATGGAGAATACATTAGTTAGACAAAACTATAATTATAATATCTGTGGTCGCACTGCTGTATCACGGCGCTGACTCAAAAGGCCCCCGGCCTCCAGACAAACTAGAATCGCGACTTCATATTAATAAACTAAATTCCACATTCGCGTTTCCAGTTAAATCTCCTGTATTCCTCACAAAGCACACGCTAACGCCAGATTACCGCTAACACATAGGATGCGTATAAGTATGCCAACTTATATCGTCCTTAGAGCCCCTATTTTATCGGCTTATAACTGTATTCAATGATATTATTTTGTCAATTCCGTTGTTTGCGAGTAAAGGTGTTGCTAAAATAGAACCGCAATATGATCCGCAACATATTTTAATGTAATATATACTATGTACAACAATTGTACGTGCATGCATGATTTGGATTAAAATGTTTTACTCGATTTATAGCGCGGTATGAATCTGAGGTACGTTCCGGTTTCGTGTGCCATGGGTGTATATTCACACCCGTATATCAGGGATTATCATGATCACACTCTTTTCGGCTAAGACTGTACCAAAGAATAAAATATTATAATTCTATTCTCCGTGATCCCATAATTTGTATGCATAGATACCAGCAAGTCAGCAGACAAGCAACTCTCCCACCATCGAAAAATAGCTGACTTGTTTATCAAATTACAATAAATTTCGCATAATTCGGACGCTTTTTGTTTCACAGTCATTCATGTCTACAGGCAGGCATTGCTGTAAAATACTGTTCAGTTGATTAATAAATGGGTTGCAGCTGCGCTATAGGCTACTGCACTAATTGGCATTGATCGCATAAAACGTACGAGAGTTATACCTTCAGACTAGTTGAATGTACAATATTTCCATATCAAGCAATTCAACAGACACTGTATCAGTGACGTGCGGTCCAATGAGGCAAGTGAGGCAGTGCCTCACATGTCGTCAGGGTGAGTAAGTGAAAATTGTGAAAACCCTGCATGAGTCTATGATTATTATTGATATTTTACATCGAAACTCATAAATAACTAAATTTAAACATTTTTTCACCCAACATCATCGATTTGAATAATTGGTATTCAAAAATACAGCGCGAAAGGAGCTGCGCACACACGCAATTAATAACATACGGTCACTAAAAGTTGACGTAGTAAGCAAGTAGTGGGGAATCTCGGCAGATTAGGGTTCTATACCAATACCGAGAATGGACATTACCGAGAACGGCCAATGCCAAGAATCTAATTCACTGAGAAGGCGTTGTTGGGAAATTTATATCTGAGAATCGATACCGAATGTGGGAAAACCGTCATGCACATGCACACGGCCTGTATAGTGTATATATGAATAACATAGCCTGTATTGCATGCATTGCATTCGCGGCAATCTCCATTCTCGGTGATGTCTATTCTCGGTATTGACCGGACACCGGCTGGCTGGCCACATTATCAACTAAGACGGGAAACGGTCCGCAGGCCGGACAAAATCCCCTCGCGTGCCGGATCCGGCCCGCTGGCCGTATGTTGCCCGCCTCTGTTCTAACGTATAGTTACGAAATGGACTCATAACCACCAGTTCCGCCACTTTCGCTTTTGAATCGGCTAGTCAACTAAATGCTACTCTGTTTACCGTATGACTGGTTCCTTTCACCGCGACACTATTCACTCCCTGTTTTAGGATAATCAGTAGGCAGGAGGCACACAAAAGGGAAAATAAAATGTCACAGACTCCGAGTTGAATCGCGGTGCGTCCCGGTTTGTAGATGAAAATGTGCTCATCGTTATGTTCCACTCCTGCGACAATAGTGAGTTGTAGGTTCGAGACAGACCGTGGTCGATTCTAGAGTCCTTTGCGCGGTGAATAGGATCCTCGCCCTGCTGGATTCCATGTCATGATCGGATACACTTGGACCAAGTTTTAGAAAGGCCTTGAACGAGAGTGAGTGAGCCATGCACACAAATCTGGAATAAAGATAAATTTTAATGCCGGCCTGCTCTGTAATGACCACAGAGCTTTTCTACTAAACAAGCTTGGCTTGAACTTCGAACCCGAATAACTGATTCACAATGACATTTTGTAGATTTTTACGACCAACTTATATCTTTCGAAAGAATCCGAGCCAACATCAACCAACACAATGAATGCGATGAATGCGTTCGCACTTCATAATATCGTAATTTCAAAATATGAGTACTATCTTATCCCGCCGGCTGTCCGACAGTCGACGTGCATGTCCGCATTCAAGTCGAAATAAAGCAATTTCTTCTAAATGAATAGCCTACTAGTCCGTCCTCAAGATTACCGCACCACGACGATTATCGATCTCACCTTCCATGACATGCCAACTCATTTTTGCCGCTTGCTTTTTATATTTTCTTCTTTTACTTTTCATTCAGTGTGCATGCCTCCTCTTCACATCGCCTAGGCCAAGGTGGGTGTCTGATTTCAAAGACTACTCCAAGTCGTTTCAACATTTCCTATCTTTTCATTGTATCGCAATATTTGTGGTGTATTGAACTGATAAAAATCGTTAATAAACCGAACGAACGAAATAACGAACGGTCACTAAAACGTGTGTTAGTTTTGATAAGAACAATCTCATTCTAAAATCTCCACGTCCAGTACTGTCAAGTCGGTTTCTGCTGTGAGTCAGAAACACAGGTTCTGTCAAATATGAGCGGGGAAGGGCAACGACGAAAATGTCAACCCGACCGCAATGAGTCTATTTTTATTTGATGCAATTGTGTATCCAGAACGATTGATTGGAGTTATTGAACTTTGGGTTGAACTCGAAATTCTTCTACATGTAATCAGCTCCTCAATCAGTTCCTGCTCGGAAACTATAGATTGATTATCCGGTAAGGAGCTTCTGGAATAGATCCTGTAATTAAATCAATATATCCTCGTGCCGTTTTCTGCGAGGATTGATTTATGTTTCTCCATCAAAATCGAGTATTCGAGCTGGACCGGTAGCTCATGCAAGTTTGAGAATTGAAACAGTTCTTGTGTCGGAGAAATATCACGGATTTATCACTGAATCCACACAGTGCCATTTTCACCTTCGTCAGGTTTCATCTTTACTATGAACAGATTCTACTCATAAATTTTGTAAAATATGTCCGTCAAGTAGACGCGCTATCGTTTCTCGAAACCAGAACGCCGTGTCGAATGGCCACTGTCGCAGCACTGTGGAAAATCCACGATGTTTGAAACGGCGATTGAAATCACGCATGACAGTCTCTCTTACAAAGTCATCACACCTTGCAGTGAGCAATAACTGCTCAAATAGGCTACTTCTTAGTTCTCACGGCGCACAATGAACCACGCTTTCTAGGGATTCTGCCAACTGCTAAATTAGTCCATTGATGGTAAGGATCATCATTGTCTAGTAACAATGGACTTTCCGGTACAGCTTGCGAGTATATAGTTGGACTCAATTCTGTAAATTACGCGTCTTTATAATTTCCAATATCCCCAATACTAAATGCAAGAAATGTGACAATAATTCATGCGAAGTGCTAAGAGAAATTTCAAGTCAAATAAATATGCTATGGAATATTCTACTTTCTGGTCATTTACGCGGTCAGGCTAATGAAATTTTGGTTGGCCTTGCAATTTTAACCGATGTTATTTCTAATTTCGAGAATTACCTCGCGGGCCACACAAAACCTTCTCGCGGGCCACATTCGGCCTGCGGGAGACGATTTAACCGCCCCTGATCTGTATCGATACTAATCACAGTGATTGATGGTACATAAAAATCCTATTATAGGTATTATTAGTCATTTAAAGATACCTTAGAAAGCAATTGTTTTCATGATAAAGCAGTTGGAGTCGAAGTCGGAGTCGAAGTCAGCGTCATTTTCACAAACTCCGACTCCGGCTCCAGTCAGTATTTTTTCCACGACTCTGACTCCCATTCCAGCCACTACAGTTTTCACGACTCCGACTCCAACTCCATCAAGCAAAAATTAGCCGAACTCCGACTCCGACTCCCCCGACTTCGACTCCGACCCCACGGCCCTGTGGCAAGCGCCTCCACGCTCGCGAACGCTTCCAGGTGGCGCTGGCGCCCACTTTGGGAACGACTGGTGTAGAGTATCCTAACCCTCGACGTGAAGTCGATATGATTTCAAATTCTCCATACAGGTCAGCTCATGGCCTAGGCCTGTACAATTATTACTGCTACGAATAGTAGGTCATGGTCAGCGTATATCCACCTGATATTTTACATCTGGGGCTGCGGTCCAAATGGTTGCTGGTTTCTGTTCTAATCAGTAATTAGGCCACGCCAATGGCCAAGAAATTATCCTTGATGTCTTATATATGTTTTAGCAACATGCAAGCTATGCAAGCTACAGATTCGGGAGAAACACTATCTTGACTACTTGAACAGTCTGAAAGAACTTAATCAGGTGAAAGTTTAAAATATATACTAAAGTAGGGTGACCATATTTTTGTGGTGCAAATTTCGGCCCAGCTTTAGCGCCCACTAGCGGATATTAAAATGAGGTATGACACATTGTCTGTCAATATGACGTCACACTGGAAAAGCTTTGCCTATCGACCATAAACCATATAGGACCATTTATGTTGTTGTGTATTGTAACCAAAATCGAAACAACGTTTTTCGGTCCTCGTACGTCCAAATAAACAATGATCTTGAGCCCATCATAGGGTAACAGATGCAACTTCTGGCGCCTTACAATATACATCTGGTTTCTATATGCGTCTGGTAGATAAATTTTGCGAACGAAATCGATCTATAATATTATTTTTTCCATGCATGTATTAGGCTACTATAAAATTTTGATCCTTTCTCCGCCCACATGATCATATAGTTAGCGGTAGAGCTGGTGGAGGATAATGACTTCGAAAATACAGGGAACGGAATCATTCATCGTAAAGTCATGTCATTTCTATTTATAAACTTAAATGCAGATCCGCATCAGCAGATTGCACATCCGGTGGTTTTCCACCTGTCATGGTCGCAACACCATTTCTAATTTGAAAATGTTTTGTAGCACAGCTCAGAATTTGAAAATCTGATTACTGAAAAACGGTCAGCACCTTCGCCCAGACTTACTCACGGCCTATTTTGGAAGCTGATTACGTTCAACATCTTCGCGAACCCCAGAATAAGGAAAAACGACCCCCCAGGTTTAGAGCCAATAGCTTTGACTAAAGCATCCACATTAGGGTTACCAAATTTGGTGAGGCAAATTCCTGACACTCTTTGGCGTTCACTAGCGGGTTTTAAAACGAGGTATGACACATTGTCTGTCAACATGACTTCACACCAGCAAAGCTTTGCCTATCGACCAGAGGTGGACACGATCCGCATCAGGAGCCGCTATAATGTTACGTCAGTGCATTTATGTGGTTATGTGTTGTAAGTAACCAGGACCGAAGCACCTCACTCCCATCGAAATAAACATGATCTTGAGCCCACCATATGGTGATCGATGTAACTTCTGGGGGGATTACCATATACATCTGGTTTCTATATGCATCTGGTCGTTTAATTTTGTGAATGAAATCTGTCTAAATATTGATTCTTCCATATAATACTATAAAATTTTGATCCTCTCTCCGCGCAGATGAACATAATTATTTGGCGGTAGAGCTGATGGGGGATTATGACTTCGAAAATGCAGGGAACGTTATTATACATCGTAAAGTCATGTCATGTCACACGGATAAGACTATTTATGAGCCTAAATGCCGGTCCGCACCAGTAAGTTGCACATCCGGTGTTTTTTTTTAGCCTTTTATGGTGGCGACTCCATTTCTAATTTGAAAATGTTCTGAGGCCCAGGTCAAAATTTGATAGCTTACTTCAAAATTCCGGACATCTAGGCATATTGTAGAATTTCCTCCCGGACGCAGTTTCAACAGTGAAATTCCAGACATGTCCGGGAAATTCCGGACGTATGGTAACCCTAATCTAAATGGCCTTAACCGACTCCAGTAATATCCCGTTTTCCTATAATTGCGATTGCAATTAGACCTATTTCAATAAATGATGGTTATGTTTAGTAATTGGTGATTGCACATTTTGCGAGGGTGGTGGAACAAAGAATGTGACGCGAAAATTTTCAAGTGTCATAAATCTGCTCATAAATAATATCGTTTCTGTTGATATACGAAAACATTTTGATCCTATTTCAAACCTTCAAAATTCCGGACATTTAGGCATATTTTAGAAATTCCTCCCGAACCCAGTTTGTTCAGTGAAATTCCGGACATGCCCGGGAAATTCCAGAGGTATGACAACCCTATACTAAAGTAACTTTGAAAAATATAATGTAGATTTGAGTTTAAATATTCTGGAGGAAGTTGTCAGTAAGTCTTGTCATGTCTGGTGCTCGAATTTAAACACGCTTTCGTAACCAGAATGCATGCTTGAAGGAATAAAAATCAAATTATCTAGCAGGGGTGGCCAACCTCTTCGGTCAAAGGGCCACATGAAATTAATGAACAATCGTCCGATAGGACAGAGCCGGAATGGGCAACGGTGAAAACAATACTTATCTTTAGGGCTGCATTTAAAGCAAATGGTTGTTTAAAGCACTTTTGTTTAAAACATGTTTCAAACAGTGTTTTGAATAGGGGCCTTTTTCAAAAAAGAATGTTTTGAATGTAGAATTGTAGACCGGAACAGTACAAATCGTTTCATGGCTATCTTTCTCAGATTGGCAAACTTGGTTTCAATCAGTGACTCATAAACGCGCAACACAAAGAAAACAAAGAACTACAGAATAACCAGAGGTGGTCAAAGTAGTCACCGTCGCTACTCAAGTAGAAGTAGAAGTAACGCCGGAATTTCTACTCAAGTAGAA
>ATSW01003853.1:0-16686 GCA_000444245.1 Botryllus schlosseri
TGATTTATAGTTTAACACACCACGCCACACACGGGCTTGCAACATACGGCCCGCATGCGGGATACTGAATATGTGAACCTCACAATGGAGTTGTGACGTCATACCGATGTGGGTTTCCCCCTTGTCATCGTGCCAGCCGAATAGCATATATTACTCATCAATATCAGGCTCAGAAGTTGCCCGACCCTGGATTAACACAATTTAAGGATTCTTAGACAGCTAAATCGACAAAACATCATACGTTTTGAAAGGATTTTCGTGTGAATCATTTGAAGGAATTTAACTGCATCAAAATCAGGAGAAAGGGCGAGTGCCTCGTGCACTGCAATGTTACATTAACTTAGAAGCCATCTAGGTGAGGGAAGCTAGACTATTTACAGTCAAATTAGTATTCAAAACCACTAAAAGTTCGTCAGATAATGATTATGAAAATTTAGGTTTTCAGCCGTCCTTGTTTTTAGAGGTGTGTCGACGGCAACCTCGAGTATAGGTTTGTCTATTCTCTCGGAATTCGCCGTTTCCATGCACCTCAGACTCCTGTGATTTAAAGTCCAAGACTTAAATATCGTAGGCCACGTTCGATCGTATTACAATGCCATAGAAAAATCGAAATCCTACACTGTAACAGTAAAGATTTATTGAGTTGAATTTACACGCGTATGGTGAAACACGGCCGAATTGGCGTATATAAACACTTGGTGCGGGAGTAAGGTTTACAGATTTGATGCGGTCTGGCGTCTTGTAGCAGCGAGAGAATCGCAAGGCTTGTTCGATGTTCATTTTTAAGTCGCATGTATCGGTGCGATGAAGATTGTATAAATATATCATGGTCTGCCAATACGTGTCTTACCGCTCCATTCAGAAGAAAGGCAAGCGTCACTGTGTAAATTCACGGCGTGAGAACGCGTATTTTGCCGTTACGGAAGCCTACGTTCCCCGTAACGCAAAGCAGAAGATCCGAAACGCGTTCCGTAGGTATGTTGTTGCGTTGCGAGGAGAGAAATTACAGGTGTGCGACACGGCATCCCCGACATGCTAAGTGCAAGTAGATCGTGCGAGGAAGCGCGCGGGTCACCGAGAGGTCTTGATGGGGCCAGAGCAGTCTCGAGATGCGGTTACGATTGCGAACTTGGCAACGTTAATTGTCCCTCAAGCGAATAAGTCGTTCAAGATCAGTTTGACGCATGTTTCGCGTCTCGGCCTATTTAGACAACCTTGCGAACAGGTGTAAATGTTTTCGGAGGGTGGAAATGAACTTTGCCTATTGTAGCGCATTTTCGGTGCCCGTCATTGCTTCTAGACACTTGATTCTCAACAGACCGTTGACGATTTCAACGACGGACGTCAAAATACCCCCGTTTCTCTTACGATAAACTGTAAACGTGAGACGAATCTCAAGAGAATATTTTAATGTCCTCCAAAATTGAAGAGGATGGTTTTATAATTCGATAATCCGATCATGTTCTCTGCGGAAGTGCCCGGAGCAAAGAGTCAAGTGTGAATTCTCGAGGGTATCTTAGTTATGTAAGAGATTTTGGGTGAAATGAGGAATATGAATTTAACTGAGCAATAATATTTGGGAAATTTTGACATTGCATACGGCTCTGAAATTGGCAGCCGCGTGCTATTTTTGCTTAGTGAAAGTATCGTGTGTGAATATTTACGGTAAAAGCGCGTCAGCACACGTTGAACCGCGGCGAGAAACCGAACCGTGTATTCGTCGACAATCCGGCGAATGCAGCCAGTTTGTCCTCAAACTTGATCGAAGTGTTTCGTATCAGTTACAGGTGTTGATGCCAACAGGCACGCTACTCGTGTAGTGTGAATTTCAAGTACACAGCGTTTTGAAAAGGGCGGTTTTCCATCAAACAAAGACGCGCTGCTGCGCTGGTGTCACTTGCTGCACTGGAATCCTAGGATTGTTAATCGTCTTTTGCACGACACATTATATCCTTGATTTGAGGTAATTAAAACGGTGCGAGTTACATAAAAACCAGTGAATGCACTACTCGGATGCAGACGAAACTGGGATGGAAAGGGGCGCCAGTACCGTGGAAACAAGGTGCATGCTGACATCGAAATTCTGGCGACGTATAGTCCATTATTCAGAGACTGTATAGGCGAGAATCCTACTCCGTCGCCAATTAGCTAGTAAAGCAAGTGAGTTTGAGAAATTCGCGCTAGATTGTATGATGATAAGGACTTGTAACGGTTTACTGTTTTGAAATTTTGAATCACTGCACTTTAATGCTGGAGAAATATATTTTAGAAGGCGAAGCATATATAATGTGGTGTATCGTTGCATCATTCTGGTTACATAGGACTATCGAATTCGTGCAATGGACGTGATAAAAATACGACATCCAGAAAACATTCTATAGCAGCTGGAAGATTTGTACGAATGTCGGGAATAATTATCTAATCCTATAAATGCGCTGACCCTTCAACCAAGGTTTTAACAGAGTTATCGATCGATTCGAAATCAGACACTATATTCACGCTTTTTCTCCGTTTCGGCACCAATTTCATTATGAATGTTATTTTCCCACGTTCGGCAGAGGCAAGCGTGTTTGCCGTGTCCAGGTGTGGGGAGATTCAGTGACAAAAATTTTTGACGCGCATTGAATATAAGTTTGCAAGGCGAGGAAGCAACATACAACTTTGATGCGCCGAACGGCCGGTAAATATTTCAAAACATTCGAAGAAATTTCAAACGTTCCACCATTTCTTCCTAGAAAATGGCTCGTACCTAAGCACGTGCCTAAACTTGGACTATAAAATGAGCAATGAGCATACGGTGAAATTCGAAATTTGCAAAAATGGCACGGTGTAAAGTAGTTCCGAAGTGCGCAGCGGGTGCGAATGAAATCGGTTTACGCGGGTCGCTGCATATTTAAAGACCGAGTAATTGCGGTTATATTTGTGGTTTGTCAAGTATCACATAATTTTATATCTAGAGTAAAATATATCATAAGCAAGCGACAGCGTCCACAATCACAGCAGGACTGAGTCTAGTATGTTCACTAGTTATTTGATTGTGTTTTACAATTGAGATGCCGAGCTATTGTCACTATATTGTTACATATGTGTTTGTATGATTTTCACATTCATGTATATACCATGGTGCGGATATTCGTATCGAGCAGACAAGTCTGTCATGCACATGCCGTGGACTATTCAGTATTCAGTTTCCTGCTGCATATATCCATCTATGAATCCTCTATCTCAGTCGCTTTAGCCTATCTTAATCTGGAGTACAATCGTAGAGACATTTGTAGTTCTCAGATTTAGCTTGCTCAAAAGTCTAGTAGCAGAGTAATAATATATTCGAAGCTGAATCGCGAAAATTTGCAAGTTTCTGGGATATATCTATATGAATATCAACTAAAACATACATAAATACGTGAATTGCAGATTACCGGCGACACAACATTTACTTTTCACATGTCCTGCAATTCATTATGAAACTGTGAAATGAAATATCTTGTAGTAAAACTGAAATAGTTTAGAGTCGTATTTCAATCAGCTAATCCGTTCCGCTTTTTGTTTATCTTGCGATATCTCAGACAGCATATTGATATAGTGATACAAATGTACAACTGAGAAAACCATACTTTTGACACGCAAGCGCTCTCGACGGCCTGGTAAATGAAGATTTACAAGCAAACACCAATTTATGTTCTGCTAGCGAGTTTCGTATGGAGTTGGAGCTCATTACTCGTCAGTGCTACATGGTGGTGAGTGAATAGTTTATAATTAAGGAGTTGATATCAAAAGTATATTGGGATTTTCACCTGTTGCTCTTGTGAGAAACAAGCAAGAAATAAACATTTGATTTTGCGTCAATGATAACAGGTAATTCGTAGAGATNNNNATANNNNACAGCTATATNNCAGTGCATNNCTGCATCATGGTGGCATATAGACTGTAATCACAATATCATTCAATGCAGTNCCATGATGGGCCTGTATCCATTANAATTTATATATTNCTTTGGATTTATAACAATGNTTTTTTAATACTTTTGGTTTTCCAAAAGTGATGATGTCGGTTTNGCATGCGATTTGTAATTTTTCTGTTAAATGTCCGATGTTCAAGTGCATGATGGTGGAAATAAGGGAAAACGATACGCTTTAAGTACATGTATTCAATGTATAATGCTTNAACAATAATTANATATATCATATGTGGCTAATTTCATTGATCAAGCATTGCGCAAATCTCATTGAAATAAGTTGTCATGTCCCTATATCTCAGTTACATGCATCGTTTCGCTGCCGGGAGTGTCAAAACTACGGCCCGCAAGCCGAGATATTTTTTCCGTAAATATAAATAAAATGGCTCCCCTATGCTAGACACTAAAGTTTCGACACAAGTTGATTCTTAATAAGTCAAAAGGTGGTTCTACTCTAAACTAAATGATGTAAATGCAGATCTTCCTCAAAATCACCAGAAATTAGTACTAAATTAGATTGATACTTTTTGACACTGCATTTATCGTATAAATATATTTTCTACCATATGGATTCGAGTGTTAATACGTCTGTTTTCATTATTACCTAACGAAAACAGCAAATTGACACTTAAACCAAGTTAAAATGCATTGCAATACAAAATGCTATCCTCTTGCGGCCTTGACCCTTCTACTAACACCCTAACGCATAATACAACGAAGAGTCAAATGAAGCTTTTGTGGTATCTTCGTCGAAAATCTCTCGACGGCATGGATGGAAATTTTCCATTCCATATCATATGTTATGCCCTGGCTATACCATACATATGTTATAGTAGTAATTACCTATGTAAGGGCGCATTGAGGATATTATTTAATTGAACGATTGATAGATAATGACGCATGGTGGTTTGGAGTATTTTTTCGGAGGGCATTCTTGGGAAAGTCCCAAATTACCGTGACAATGTATCGCCCGAAGAAAATACTCCATGTTGAAAATATATGTCATGAAATACTCTATATGTGAAATAATATTGGGCCCCCTTCACGTTTGCCCGATTAGGGGGTTTGGAGCGCGGCCACTGTCTGCCTTCAACCTACTGATTATTGATGCTGTTTAATTACGCGTCATCATTTATGTAAATAGCGAAATTTAGCACTCCGTGTTAAACTCAATTTAATAGACTCATTAAGCAATTTTACAACTGTCGCTTGCGCCAATTGAGAATCTCAAAGCACCTATATTCTGTTCTTGATCGAATGCTGACGATATAATATAGTAAAACACTAGATTCCGGTGTCAAGAATGCTGCACATTCTATCTACCTATTTTGATAGTAATGCTTAAGTGATATTATTACTAGGATTAGTGAAGATATACTGAAAATAATACCTTAAAACGACATATTCTCCAAAACCACAAGTGATTTTGTATTCGTCGCCCGACAAGGACACAATACGATGAACGCGTCGCTCCAGGTGTCAGTTGACATAAACATGATAAATTTGATATCAGCAACGTGTGGTCGCAAGTCGTACCAGCATCGATCAAATATTACTGAGCAATTTTTGCTCAACGAAGCGAAAAATATGGGTCTTGGGATATCACGGACGCCAAATTGGCTCATTCCGCAGTGTGTTCTGGAAACGCAGTCACAATGACGTGACGTGAATGTATCAAAATGTAGTCTTTCCNAACGCTTTACGGAAATTCTTCCTCCATTAGTCCAATTTGACGGATTTCGCTGGTTCATGGCGCTTAAAATATCCCCGCCTATGATTGTGGATATGTTTACCTTCCACACCAATTACATAGATAATAGATACCTCAGACGGTGTGTAGCCTGGCGAGGGGTGAATCTCACACGAAAGGTAATTTTTCATAGTAAATTATTCCCGAGCAGTCTCATTAACAGATTAAATATGAGAGGTGAAAAGTTACCTGTTCGACACCAGATGTTCACACGGACTATAGCCGCACCCCGTTTTGCAAGATCACCTTAAATCCTATGTGACGCGTTTTCAGTCATNTTTTCATTATTTGCGGACGCCCCACAATACGTGATTTATAAACGTTTCAACTGATGAATCGGGTGTATCCTCACTTTCCCTAATGACGCACTGGATCGCACAGGAGCATGTACAAATGTCAAAAAGACAACTTTGTGTCAGACAGCGTATGTCGTCGTATGTGGCATAGTATATGTATGTTAACACTAACCGATAGACGATCGTGACAAGAGCTTTTCTCAATGCCATAAAAAGATATAACGCCGGTCCCTTTTTAGAAAGCGTGACCTAGGATACATTGACACTAGTAACATGACGAGATCATTCATTCAGCATTGTTACGCACGTTTGCAAAGTACACCGTATACGTTGTTAACGTTTTACGGCGTTATGAAGCCACGACAAAACCATCATAAAAATCGCCGATTATCACTGACTGCCACTATATATATAAATATGAATGTAACCTGTCACAGTGTCACATCATGCACGATAAATGAACTGTGCATTGCAGTTATCATNCCACTGCCGTAAAGGGTTATAGCAACTCNGAACCAAAATATGTCGCAAGTTGGTAGCTATTGGCAATGCGTTTTATTTTATGTTTTCAGTGGGTTTATGTGTTTGCAAATAAATATAATTTAATGGAATCCAACGACTTTACGAGCTTTGACTTTAACTTATATATTGTCAAATATTACGTCNCAATTCAATTACAGACGAACGTTTGCCTACTCATGGGGTTAATTTAGATCGCATAAGTCGCAGACATGCGTCGTNATCAGCATCATATACNCCATAAATCGATATACGGCATGGATTCTGAATAGGTACGAATTGATATCCGTTTTATATGTTTATATATTGTCTGTGATTTGCGACATTCCCGCATCGGATACTCGAAACCGCAACTCGACATATTTTCTGCGGTTCAATTGCAGGGGTCAACTATATGCCTACAAAGTTTTTATATAACCTGAAAGCATCCTTTAAAGCTACGTGTCATTAACAACGGCATCAGGAATCACGGCTATGCTTTGATATGGTGCATGTGTGAAGATTACAGATATAATCATTATGAATCATTCATACAGTATTCTATATAGACTTGCTGTAAGACAATAACTCTGAGCAGGAATATAAAAAGTAATGGATTCCCAACAAATTTCAATGGGGAAAAGCGAGGTCATTGCACCATCTTACATGTGTTGTCATGTACATCCCGTTTTCTTCATAATAAGGACGATGTACTGGTTTTCAATTTGGGAGTTGTACTCCCTGGCTGACCGAAGGAACGATGGACACTGTCCAGTTATATATCCCTCAAATTTATGTGTTTTAGTTTTAGCACATGCTATATTATGGTGGGCTTGCGAATAATCCAGTTCGACATAAACTAACTCAATTTACTAAGACGCATGGGCAATTAGGTAATTCACAACTGGAGTCAGATGACTCTTATTTCCGCCTATCTGCTTTGAGTAAGCCTCCCTGACGTGTAGAGTTGTAATTCTTCGCAATAAGCAAATAAAAGAGGGATTTCTTCAGGTTCATAATCACTACGAAAATCCCGAGGGCCCAGCTTCAAAGACTATGAATGGAAAGTTATGATGGGAAATGCGACATTTCATCTTGCTCTGTCTTACCGTAAAACATATATGGGCTGCGGACGCGGTGACGCACTTTACAAATGAACGATGCCGTCCCGGGCATATTACACTGAAAAGTCATCCGCGCAGTATAAGGTTACGACTTCTTCCGCAGATATTTTTTGGCTCATTTCGTTCCTAAATGATCGCATTCTTTGTGAGACGATTTCGTTGGTCGGTAAAGGATTAATATTTGGTTTCCCTGGCGTTAAAACAGGGAATCACTGCGTTTCGTATTTGCGCTGCTGTAAATTATCGAAATGTTTTGTATGGTGTCCCGTCTTGTGAAATCTCAATAGAAAACAGAACCCGTGTTGAAATAAAAGGTCGTCTGCGTCTTACAGATCGTAAATCTCAGTTCATCCAAGTAAGTGAATACATCAGATCGCACGGAATCGTGAATTAATATTCAATACTGGAAATAAATCTAAAGGCGCAATTAATCTTCCCAACCATAGGAAATGACATGTGACGACATTGTGCATCAAACGTTCACCGAGAAACAGGAAGTCTCAAGTCATATGTTGTTGGCAGAACTGTAATAAAACGTTTAATGACGATTTTGATTTCACGTACTGGCCACAGAAGCTTATCCGATTACAATTGATAAAAATAACTCTCTCTCTCTCTCTCTCTCGCTCTCTCTCTGATGTTTCAGATTGCATAATGCATATTCAATGTGTCAGCATCTCAGTATCTGCTACTTTCAGTTTCACAACACACGGCGAAATGACCGTTTTAATTACCACTCACCAACATCTCAATAATTATTACATTACAGGCTACTCAACGTTCCTCCACACGATCCTACGGAGCATACGACCAGCACAAAGGGGACAAAACTCTACTGCAACTCACTGCGTTTCCTTTCGCAAAGGCAACGAGAACTGTGCATACAACACCCCGATATAATGAGAAAAATTAGCGAAGGGGTGCATTTAGGCGTACGGGAATGTGGATATCAATTCCGCAACAGCAGATGGAACTGTACAATGTACCCGGGACGACCAAAGCAACACGCATTTGAACCGGTAATGCGAAATAGTAAGTATATGGACCCTCAATCAATGTGGGATGAGGTGTCATACTATATATAAGTTGAGCAACTGGGCATATATGGGCACAAACCAGCATTTAATCAAGTATTATAGCACAAAATAACATCAATTACGAATATCGCTTTAACAAAACTTTAGGATTTAGGAATGAAATTCGCGTATGTGGCGTTTGGGAACTCAGTCATCAATCATTACTACGGCCACTCTCATATGGCATGTTAGCGTAGGAAATAGGTGAAATTAATAGGAAACGTATCAATGATCAAAACATTAGGGGGCGAATCACACTGACAATTTCTGCGAAATACGTTTCGTTACAAATACCGGAATTACAAAATCAACAATGTGTCGGCGGAATTCCATTAAATTGCCATGAAAATGGCTTTGTGTTTGGTTACAAAATTTGTCATGAAAACGATCAGGTTGCGGAGCGGCATCGCGTCGTTCGGCATGCCTCAGACGGAATGCGGACAAAATTTTATCCTGGCGATAATGATCGAACGGTTAACAGTAAATATTGATTGCAATTGAAGGTGTTGATGTGGTCTTTGTGAATGCGAATGCCGTGTCTTTGAAGTAACTCACTTCTTTATTCGCCGACAGTCAAGTTCGTTTACTAGCTAACACTCAAAGGTCACAAATACGAAATTTGTATTTCCGAAATTCGCGTGGTTTGAAAGATAGAGAAGTAACGGTGCAGCATGCCACTGCGTAAACCAATGCTGCACGTCCATGAATCTTTCATACGCTATCGTAAACTGGCGATGCACAATGACTTATGAAACGGCCTGCTACATATATATGTACTTGATGGTACATTAGTACACAGATAATTTAAAGTGACAATATATAAACATGAAAACTATATGAATTACTACATTGTGAATNTAGCCAGGTGAATGTTCGCAATTTCATCAAAGTTAAAGTAACAGAATCATACAAAAGTATACTAACATAGTTCTCTGAAACAATAAATCTCAATAACCCCGTATCATTTCATCCATTGTACGGCCATGTTTGCTTGATACAGCGATGATCGCGCGTTCGCTAGCCAACTGATGGTAAGATCATAATTATCTCTGCATGAGAGGAAAGGTTTTGATTAGATTCCTAAACGCCGAGTTCAATGTTGACAGATGGGATTGATTACAAACGCAAACAGCGTCACCAACTTCACATGTACGATGCTCATTTAATCTTGACCTTGACAGAAAATGATAGTCGGATGTTTACGCAAGGCCGCAATAGTTAAACATCCGCTCTGCCAGGGTATCGAGATTACCTTTACCCGTAGCGTCTAATGATTTTTAGGGAATTCGCGGTTCGCTGAAATCTCGATGAAGCGACTTAGTTTAAGGGATACTCATTATGTCCCGAGAAAGATCTTTATTCAGCTGACGGAAAAAGGGCTTTCGACACCGTGCGGTCAAGTATCATGGTAAAATCCGACGCTTGGCTGCAAATCTTGACGATTCCCAAGCTCTCGGTACACGTGCTTACTGGAACGACACATAGATTTTCGCTTGTTGCATTGACCCGTCCCTAACCGGTTGAAGAGTATAGGAATCTCGTGTCGTGCCATTTACCGATCCGCTAGTAGTAATCTTAGACAGAAGAGAGAACGATCAAACGAAATTTAACGGAGCTCAAAACGACAAAAACTCGTAGATTATAACTCAATACTATGTATTCAAATAGTAGCAAGGATTTCATTGTGTTGCTCCAAGTAGAAATTGGCGGTTTTGACTTCTCAGTCGTCGATAATGCCGTTTAACTTTTCAAATTTCGTATATAGGCGCGGGAATGTGTGCCGTATATAGTACACGGTGTTCATCGCTTATTTGGGTCCGGCGTGAAAGCAATTTTCAAGATCTAAGTTTGTTCTGCAATCGAATCACAGCGCGATTGACAAACATGGAGGGGTGAATGGGAACGTCAGACATCTGGAATTTATCAATGCGGCCCGTTTGATGTATATTCTGCGGTGCGACACCGAAATCTGTTTAATGTTGAATGTAAGCTTGACCAACCCACTTAAATTTTGCTAACAATAGCTGGCCGATTAAACGATCTCATATCCTATTCTTATCCGTAGTATTTGCGTCAAGGCGTAAACTTGGCAGCTTCCACTATGCTGATCGAACGCGACTGCTAACGGGTGTTGGAAAATAAACTGAACGTATAATACCTACAAAGTCGCGATTGTAACATATTTATTACATCATGCACCATGAGTAACGCTTATAAATAGACAATAGGGATTCACCTGGTAAGAGCAGATTGCTAGTTATCGTAGTTTCGATGTTGTCTTATGCTGTAGAATCATAGACACCGTATATTCTCTCAGGATACTAGGTTCCACCTCTACCTTCCAAGATATATTAACTTAACTTCGATGTCATGTTACGTTTTGGCATAAGCATTTCCACAAAAGCACTACCACAGTTATATCCCCCATACATTGATTGAAGATATCAAATTTTACTATATGTTACATTACAGCACGTGGATTTTGTACCCCCAGCGGAAATTTTTACTCTTTTTACGATTCAGCGTGTGCTGACTTGGCGACTGGCATACCTAAAGTGTATGAGCGCGTCCCTCCCATGGAAGTGTCATGGTCATTATTTTTCGCAGAGGGCAAAGAAAGAGCCTATATCAACGCTATATTATCTGCGGCTGTTTCATTCACTGTCACGGAAGCATGTTCACGCGGCGAGTTGAAACTGGACTGCGGGTGCGCCCGAATGAAACGGAATTATGATCACGAAGCTCGAAGAGTGAGTACGGCGTTGTGAAGTTCGTGTTCGTGAAGAGGTGCTAAATCATGCCCCGCGTCGATTCGGGTCCGGAAGATATACATTATGCATTCCTTCAATTCTTTTCCTGTTCAGCCAAGAGCCCGTGACAGGCCAGAACTATGACATAGGGTTGTAATCAAGTCACAAGATCCTGAGTCACAAGTCAATTATATACTTTTATAGTTTTGACTCTCGAGACAATTCGAGTCATTTTCAATTCACCACCGCGTCAAATTCGAGTCCAAGTCAGGATTCAAGTTCGAGTCCGAGTCACAGTCTTGACACTCAAGTCCTATTCCAAGTCATTATGTTCACTGTTCCAGTCCTGTTCAGCTCACTTTTTACAACTCACTTTACACAGTTTCTGCCCCTATTTTACAAATACCAGTACTGATAGACGTGGTAACTTACTCTTCTTCGAAGTTGCAATGAAATGCCCGTCTTGGCCGACCGAGATCGAGTCACGCGTAATGACTCGAGTACAAGTCAAGTCGAGTTAATACACAAATTGCCTCAACTCAAGTCTGGAGTAGAGTCATTTTTCATATATGAGGAAATGTCCCGAGTCAGGTCGTGTCAGACTCGGATCTAGCCATGAGTCGAGTCATTGCACATTTGCTATGGCAAGCATCGGTTACCTTATGGCAGGGCTGCCCAACCTTTTCAGCCAAAGGGCCACATTCAATCGACGAAATATTTCGTGGGCCACAAGCCGCGCGAAGCGCGAAAATTTTGTCGAAGTTCATAGCTGAATAATATTGTCACTTGACTATATTGCGGGTCTGCAGTATATCGCTGGGCTCAGTTTGCCAGCACTGGACTATTCAGCGCCTGGACATATCAATTTCGAAAGCTTCGACCAACATGCGTCAATCGTTTTGTGCCTCGGTTTCATAGTCGACGGTCTTTCTGCGAACGCAAACGCTAGGTCGCATATGTTGAACGACACTGTCTCGTAATCGAGAATATAGTTTGACTCAATCTGATACATTAGGTATTCTTTCATTTTCACAAAGGGGTAACAATATTAGAAGCAAGAAATCGAGTGACAACATGTTGCGCGAAGCGTGTAGCAAATATTTACTTTTGATAAATTTATCGCAAATTATTCTGCTTTATTGTAGTGTACGAAGATCTACCGAAGTGTGACTGGCTCATGGAAATGCCAATGCGTCGTAACTGATATTTTAGTCATAAGATCTCAAGTGTTGCTTCCAGACTAATCAAATTTTTGGTTGGCCTTGCAAGTTCACAATCTGTGCAATTCATTTTTTATAACATTACGAATTTCGGAAATTACCTCGCGGGCCACTCAAAACCTTCTCGCGGGCCACATGTGGCCCGCGGGCCACGGGTTGGCCGGCCCTGCCTTATGGATACCACTAAACCAGAATAAGACCCAGCTTTAGCGGGAGCGAACCAATTTCTGCAATTTCTATCGGCAAAGCATTTTTGGATTAAGGGTGCGTTACGTTGTTTCAGACATGTGAAAATTCATTCTCTTCGCTGAGACGCTGATATTTCCAGAAATAAAAATAGTTTAGCAACAAGGACTATGGCTGCATTCGATATTCAGCGAATCTGCTGTTAACTATTCATTCTTACCCCGACCGAAGAACGGAAGTCCCTCGGCGTTATTCATTTGACCTTATTTTAACTGCGTAGTTTCATCACAAGTCGAACCCTAATAGGATTTGAGGTATTACTCCCTTTGGCGCATGAAACCTCCGCCGAAATTTCCCACGATCCGAATTCTACCCCTTAGTGCACGGGTAAAGGATGAGTAGCTGCAACATTTCTGCGGTTTGCGATCATTCGCGGCGCATCAAAATATATTTTCGGCAAGTCCTGGTAGCACAGGTGCGAATGAACGGGCGCGTGTCTCGCAACACTTGAATCGAAATTTGTTTCACGAGCATTACTGTGTTGAATATCCNCATCGGATCTTCGGCAGAGCACTCAATTTGAAATTTGAAGTTATGTCGTGGTTATCCGTCGATTTCAAATATTTGTCTCACCCTCATAACAGGATTACATTTCAGAAAGGTTTCGCTCAAGCAGTGATAATCGTGCAAATTCCTTTGTTCCGAAGTAAATTTCTTGGGAATTTCGTCAAGCAAAGTTAAGTCAAACGATTTAGGGAAAGATCGCGGCTCTCACTAGAATCCACATTTTCCATTTTGCGTCTGGAAACGCGCTCCGGTCGCGTATAAAGCGACATACTGTGCAATTCGTGCAGAGTTATAATATTATGGNCCTGGTCCCTGGGTGCGGGGTACGCTTTTGTCAAGAAATAAATTTGGCTCTTTTCTACTTAAGACTTGAGGCTATTATATTATTGTGAAGCAACACACAAAACTATAATTAATATGGTAGACTAGGGTTGTTCCCAAAATCATTAGCATGAACCGACACTAAACGCAGTTGTTTTACAGAGATCATTTGAATGGGGAGGCTGCTCCGATGANGTGACTTTCGGCGATGGCATATCCAGAGATTTTTTCGAGGAAAATATTCGCAACTCCCGAAAGGGATTGGAAGTATTGGATTTACATAATAAAGCTGCAGGACGCAGGGTAAGTCATTTCGACAATCAATAATGAATGTTACAAGCAGAAAGACGGACATAGTACTCTAAATATGGTATATGGCAGTGGTTCTCAACCTTTTTGGCTTCGCGGACCACTTTTTGGCCCTCACGGACCCTCGCGGACCCCCTAAAATTTTAGTTCAAATTTAGCTCAATTGTGGTGCAACCGTCATCTGTCTTGTGCAAATATGAACTGTAGGCTTGTGATAAACAGCAATAAAATGAATTTTATTGAATATAACATCATACTATTTACGTAGAAATTGGGTAGACTCTTATCATTTTAAGCTAATTTTGCAGCTTTATTTCTTAAATACGTGATTGTGTCTTGAAAATCCGCGTCTTCGATTTAATATGAATGAGTGCCGACAATCCATTCCCCCAAAGATAGATGGAGGCTAATCTAATATTAATGCGTAACGCTTCTGACGATACGTTTGGTGTGGTCGCAACATTTATGGCACCAAAATAAAGAAACATCTTTTTAATAAACATGTCACGTCTAGCCTAGCCATTTTTATCTAGCATCTCATCTTGAAGATGTTCTGGAATAGCGGTTAGGTATATTACAGGATAAAATGTATTTCGTGGCTAGGTTCCAATCCCTTCATTGGGACAAATTAGGGAAATACATCAGGAACTTTCATTTCAGACGACTGTACAGTGTACACTAATTTGATGAGACTTCAAATCGAAAAGGTTTCGCAAACATTACGACGACACCCTGATTGACCTTACTATCTCCTTACTTTTATTTTTTTCACAAACCCCAACATAACGTCTCTAAACAGCAATATTGTTGTAAAAGAGGGTTATTGGCAATTTGGCAATTAACATGAATTTGCACAGTAGGATACTTCATGTCGGACGATTATTCTGATGACGTGAGGCATGACGTTTTAGCAGTTGTGGAGCGAAACTGCCTCATGCGTCCCTAACTTAGAAAAAATACAAATTAGGTTATCAATCACTTAACTAGTTTAGAGGTCTCGCGGACCCCCTGAAATTGCTTCGCGGACCCCCGGTTGAGAACCATTGGTATATGGTCTCAAACTGCAGTTGGTACCGTGAAAAATATTGGCAGCACCTATTTTCCACATAAAACCACCGTATTCGAGCTGTAAACAAATGATTTTCATAAGTGGCCCTATTGCATTTCAGCAATCTCGGTGGTATTAGGCTACGTGTCATCGCTTCTTAACACTTTACGAACTGTTCATGAAAATATGACTGTGTAATTCGTCTTCTTGAAATCAAAGTAGCTTATGTCTATTTTCCACATTTTGACGAAATTAACTTTGTATAATGTTTTCATATTCTTTCGGTGAAATCTTGGTTATGATTTACTTTCAGACAATGTGATAAACATAAACATGACCAAGATATGGCCGAAAAAATGAAAATTTTACAAAAATCTAATTTTCTATAAATTTGAAAAATGGACATAAGCTACATTGATTCTACTCCGATGAATTACTACAGCGACATGTTTCGGAGTGACGCCGATTTCAAATTAATAATAGTCTGCGCTCGAGATTACGGGACCAAGATTTGTCATTGATTTCGCTTACCAACACACACCATTTCATTTTCATCGCTTGTCCATTTTATCATATTTTCTGTTACTTTTGAGTCAATGGCCATGGCCATGGCTTGTGTCTGATCGAAAGACCTCTGCAAGTCATCACGACCACTTCCTATCTCTTTATTTTATCGTAATTTTATGGTGTTTTGAACTGATGAAATTATTAGTAAACTAAACTGAAATGAACTGAAGCGAACGCTTCCTTATCGCTGCGTTGTTACTGATTCGACTGATATATGACGTTTCTAATAAATTAAGATTCCCACGCGCTTTCACTTCCATTTTCCTCGGCGGCATCCTCAAAATCGTGCGCGTTCGATCAAAACTGAGATTAGGCTTATTTTAGTCGGGCGTTTATGGTATTTTACACCGGTATGACAACAAAATCCGTCGGCGCTGATCGCGTGAACAATTGCCAAGAAAGAATATCGCGAAACGTATTGACATTTTTAGCATTTCGTCCCTACAAAACGTCATGAGTCAAACATAAATCGACTCACACGACAGCGAAGACGGGTTCATGTCACTTTTAATTCCGAAAGTAAATTATGACTGGGAAATTTCTCGCGAGGTGGCATAATACCCAAAATAAGATCCAGCAGCGCAGTCACCATTAGTACGTCTTACTTCATCTTTGATATGACGTCTCATCTCTCGCTTGGGCGTTGACTGGAAAATTGTTTCCAAAGTACAAAGCTACCGATCATTACTGAGTACGCTCGATCCCGGTTTCTCGCGTCGATGAAACAGTGAGAATAGCTCTATCGCGATTTTTAATCCCAATTATACGGTTACGTCACGCTGATATTGATTTATATTCGCTGCGTAGGCGGGAAACTAACGCATCCACAAATCCACAATGTCGATTCGCTTTCATGTCTAATTTGGGTTGCTTTTGGTTTTAGGAGATCGTTCGGAATACCGTAACAGCTTGTCGCTGCCACGGAATAACTGGCTCGTGTCAGCAAAACGTCTGCTGGCGGGCGAAGCCGCGAATACGCAACGTCAGCACTGAACTGTTCCAGCGGTTCACTGAGACTG
>KE605300.1:0-15734 GCA_000444245.1 Botryllus schlosseri
ATTGTATCGCATTTTTTGTGGTGTATTGAACTGATAAAATTGCTAATAAACCAATGATGATGATGATGATCAAACTATGTCCAGACCAAGGATTAGGTTTCTGAGCAAAGACGTTGCTAAAGAGCTTCTTGGAGATAGGACTTCAAAATACGATTGAATAGTATATTCAAATATTCATATTGAAATGAACCCGATTATTTTCGGCTGACAGTCGTCAGGGGTAGTCGTTGTAATCGTTTCGGAATCGCTCAAACGTACCAGCCCCAAAGATGAAAAATGTTCAAATGTCAGGCATCGCTTATAATGTGTACGTGTACGTACATTGTCCAATGCACTTCGGTTTTATTTAAAGAAGAATGACCTTTTACAAAGTTTACGCTACATTACGAATGAAACGTCGCGCGATGATATCCGACTCGCTACGTTGTAACGGCTTCATTGTTCCACTCACTTTGTCCGTATTCTGAATGGGCTGGATTGACTACAGGCCTGCTGCCGACGATTCTGTGAGTAATTTATCGAACTGATGTCCAAAGGAAAGCTATATGTTGTTCGCGGTAGCATGTTTTATTTCTATGGGCAATATCGCCACGGCGAAAGAGAGTAAGTTCACCTCCGACATGCCTTAATTATTCAATTGTGCCAATATCTGTTTCCGTAAATTGTATATCTAAGTAGGTTACATCTATATTGTTGATATAATCTCACTCCAGTGCAATTTTGCAGTTACGTTATCAGAGCTGATTGGTGAGCAAAATTTTACTGGCCATGGTCGTATCGTTGGTGGATCAGCTGCGAGTGAAGGCCAATGGCCGTGGCAAGTGGCAATTAGCAAGAGACTTTCCGGTGGATCGTATAGCTTTGCCTGTGGTGGAAGTCTGATTGGCAATAATTGGGTACTCAGCGCGGCACATTGTTTCACGGAGTAAGTGCCGTTAAGAAGTCGATGTTGAATTAAGCTACATGTGTGCTGCTTCCCATTCCATCAAGTGTGACGAGAGGCTATATCCGCTATATAGAATATTATTATGGTAATGATCTACGAGTTAAGGAACAAACGTTAGGTATATGGTTCTGTACCGTGGAACACACTCAATCCATACACATGATTCGCGATAACACGCCTACCTTGGCCACCATTGGCTGCAGACAATCACTGGCGATATTGTGAGTGTTGTGGTGATAGGTCGAGTGTAGTGTCGTACCTAAAGGAGGTTGAGCTTCAAAGTCGAAACCCCGTCATTCTGAAATGCCGATTCTATCTCCAATATTTTTAGGTTATTTGCAATTAAGCAACTGGCACGACGCTGTTTTGTTTCGACCGAACAGTGCGGAGGCACGTTCGGTTTTAATAGTTTCGTTCGTTTAGCACTCTGTCGATGCACAGTTCATTTAGTGCACAAGTAATCCATAGTAATGTATGAGATGTGTAGTTATGCGTAATGTGGTAGATATTTGTTTTTGAGACCCGGCAAATGTATGGAGCTCATCGAAGGCCTACAAATTAGCGTAAGAATTCTTCAGGTTATTAAAGATTAAGAACCATTGCGTTCTATGCAATACAACCATGTGCCATCTGTCAATTCAGCATTGATCAACGTGTTCGTCTTCAAAATTAAAAAGGTAACACAAATAAACAATTTCAATCAATTTCTACTTTCAGTACTTGTAAATATCGAGCCCAAGCTCACTTATCAGTAAAGAAAAATAGATCTGTTCGAATTCTAGTGGCCGATCCTTAATCACTATGGCAGCCTTGGTAATGAAATCAATGTTTAAATCTGAAATATGCATTACATTATGATATCCTATATAATAGTCCACAACGATGCATTTATATACCGTATTGGGGTGAAATAACCTATGAAATCGACTGGAGAACAGCACAGAGGTTGCTTGGTTGGAACGGCTAAAAATAAAACATTGCAACATCATTTCAAAGAGTTATTGTTTGAATTCAGTCTCTTCTCTTATTGTAGAGCTTACGTACGAGAGTGTATTTTGCAGAGTCATACCGCAGCTGATGTTTCTTCGTTGCCAGTGGTAGCAGAATTGATATGAACCTATTACCATATACATGGCCGTAACAGCACTTCGTCAGGCCCCAAAAAAACTTTGGTCTTGGGCCCCCCATAGGGTTGTATACAGAACTTCTGGGGGGCTTCGCCCCCAGACCCCCCTCCGGCGATACCCGGTTTACCGCTATTTATCATATTCGTTGGGAGATTGTTTAGTGAATCAGCTTTTGTCGCCTAATTACGCGAAGCGCGGGAAATTTCTAGAATTCATGACTGAATCGGTCAGTATGATCGGGAATTGCATAAATATTGTTATCAATTTTTATCTTCTCTCTGCTCACGTAATCAGATTTGCCGGTAGAGCTGAATGACGTGTGTTTGAAAAGGTAGGACCACTCAATAATAATTAATCATCTTCGGGCGTATATCCGTTGGCAGGAACGAAACAGCACCTCGTCAGGCCCCCAAAAACGTGGCTCTTGGGCTCCCATAGGGTGATGAAACGACCCCTCCATCACGTTGTTCGCGTTTGTCACGAAATCGTCTGTACTGTATTGTGAGCCAGCGCGAAGAGCGAAAATTTTCGATAATTTATGATAAAATCGGTCAATCAGATCGGCGATTGCATATATATTATGCTATCAATTTATTGTCCTCTCTACTCACGTAGCCTAATTAGATTTACCGGTAGAGCTGAGTGAAGTGTCTTGAGAACGGGAGGGCCCGTAAATAGTAATTAAACATATTCGGGCGGGCGGACCCGTTGATATGACTTCGTTACATGATGTTATTTCGTGACTTCGAGTCTGCTATATCAAAAAATACAGAATCGCCCTAACGTAGGCTTCTAAACTAAGAGACGCACACGATTTCAAATTGGTATTTCTTCTCTGGCATAAAATTTTTCCCAGCGGTATGGTATTTGTCTTGTGAGGTTCAGATTGCAAAGACAGGAACATTCGGCGCCAGTCATTTAGGCGCCTATACGGACAATTAAACCTATATGTATTTTGTATATATAACGAAGTCTTCGGTCAGCATAAGGGCATAGACCTTTTCGGCCAAGGTTTTCTCGCTGCCGATCGTTCTGGTACACTTCTTGGAGTCGCATGTTATATGGACTAAAACTTGATTGTATGTCTTGGTGGGTCGTGGCGCGGTAAGGGCCCAATACCCAATACATAAAGATAAATGGCTACTTGAATTCGCGCGCAGCGCGAAAGAATTTTGAAAAAATTGCATAAATTTTCAAAAAATACTCTATGATTTATGCTAATTCACAAAATAATTTTGGTTCCCCTTCGAGCTCGGCCCCCCCCAATTGGGGGGTTTGGGGTGCGGCAGTTGCGGTGCTGACCATATATTTATATATATATAAATACATAGGGTCGTTCCAGTTTGATAAATGACCTTCCAGACATTAAATTCCCTTTTTAATATCAAGATAGCTCTGTATAACAAGAACGTCAGCACGAAATTATGAAGTGACAAGGCTAATTCCAAGAAAATGTGTCTTTCCGGTCTCATCAGACATAAATTACTCTGCCACTGCACGGATATATAAGGGAATTAGGCCGAACATGTAAAATTGACGATAACGAGTCGTTTTATTACTAACAACTAAAGTAGCGTGATATGGCAAGCGATATTATCAATTAAATACGCCGAAACTATGAAGGTTAATCTTGGTTTTGAATTTCCTTTGCTGCTGTCGCCGTGCTACAGTTGAAATCCAAGGAATTCCGATCTGTGATGTTAGGATTGTTGTTAAATATTGGTATTTCACAAACAGTATTCACAGGATACGCAAACCGAATGGCCTAACCATCCCTGTAGTAATAACAATTTAGTTCATCAATCTAGTTCGTTACCAGTATACTGTACACGACAGGTAGGCTACTTCTGGACATGGTACATCTGTCCTGGGCGCATATAGGTCCACAACCTGACAGCAGAGCCAACGGAATAGCGTGTATCTAAGTTGCATGTTCTGCTTTCGTCAATGACTTTTCTCATCCAATTCAGTTCATATTGGGTTCGTCCTTTATAAAGAAACAAAAGTAACATTTGTAATGTACGCTACCACGTATTTTCGGAACTGATTATACCGTAATAATTTTGTTTGTGATGAAATACAGCGTGCAAACTCGGGTATACATGCTTTTTACTTACACTAACACTCTGGACCAGTGGTTCCCAACCTTTTTCGACCCATCGCCCCCTTTTCAAGGTCAACACCGATGATCGCCCCCCAGATTTTGTGTGCCGAAAATTGGGCATACAAACTGTAATCACCGGCGGGTGGACTAAAAAAAAGGTCAAATTTTCGGCTCGATGTCTAATTTGACACACTTTTGTAACTAAATTTCCGTGGGTTGACTAAAAAAAAGGTCAGCCGTTTTGACGCGTCATCGCCCCCTATCGCCCCCTTCGCTATTTTCGCCCCCCTAGACCGCCAAATCGCCCACGTTGGGAACCACTGCTCTGGACAATATGTGTGAAAATATCGGACCGGGTTTCCCAACGGCATGGGCTTCGGCACTCAATGGTGATCTTGGATATTTGCTAGAGGAGTTTGCAGTGAAAAGGTCAATGATCACGATACAATCTAAGTCTCGAAAACGTCCTTAAAGGAAATATGGTCACAATGCAGATATGTGCGATTTTTTTTTTATACATTATTCGCTATAAATATAATGTCGATTCGGAAACGCAATGAGCAATTGAGCATACGACTGGCCCGATATTATGATTCACTTGATTGCTACTAGTTTATAACTGGTTCTCAAAAACGTAGATTGACGATGGCAGGATTGCCAGCACTATGATCTTGTAATCTGTGGAATTATTGTGTAATTGTAATTAGACATCGCCTGGCCAAGTAAAAATTCTTGAGTCATAACTGACCGCAAAATCAGGAGAAGGCTTATTCATTGAACTTGCCGTCTCATCTGATCAAAATATCCAAGAAAGGGAATCAGAAAGCTAATCATAACCCGCACATCTCAAAATGGACTGTGAAAAAACTGTGGCGATACACAATACACATTGTTGGTGGTCCTTCCCCCTACGGCTGTCATAAGCAAAAAACTCACGAGATATATATCCAGAGGATTCCCTGAAACGTTAGATGCGACATGATCCAGAAGATCACGTTATTGGGAACGATGCATATTCTGCAAAATGCCTTATGTGCACCACTGGACAAATGTACACTTGTACTCGAAAATCATAGCATAATTTCTGTAATTTCGATTCTTCATTTTAAATAATCTCTACTTCTGCAACCCTTGCCAATTGTCCATCTACCGCAAGTCTTTATTCTAACCTCGTCTTATATTGCAAAGAATTAATAATGTGACTCTATTACTAAAATATTTTAAGTTTAACTCAATCTCGACATTTTCCTTAGGGAGCAAGGTGCTCCCCGGATTGTGTGTATTTACCAGTTTTACTGTCGATAAAGAATCGACGAAACACCCCACCATACAGATCGGATATTACCGGCTTACGTCTGCAGTTTGGAGTTCACGATATCACCAATCCCAGTAGCAATTTTGCGGAGCGTTACGCCGCGTCGTATAGGAATCATGAAGGTATGGATGTGCTTTCATATGACTTTTATGTTTCTGCCACACTTGCATTCGCAGCAGTATCGTACGCACGAGTTTGTCTATTGCAGGTTATAACGACAATACCCTTGAAGCTGACATAAGTTTGATATATTTCACCGATAATGTAACCTACAACAACTGCATCCAACCTATTGGCCTACCGGCGTCAACACTAACTGTCTCAGGCGGAGACACCTGCGTTGTTTCTGGATTCGGAGATACTCGGGGTAAGCATTAGCATAGTGGCAAGTCGAAGTCGGGTAGGCCTATAAAAAACTTCCTCTCCCCTATTCAGTGTTCACTAGTAAGTAGAATCGGAATTTTCGAGTCAATTTCAGGTCACTATAGTAATCGGTGTTGACTTAATCCTGTATAGTTCTGTACGCAACACCTGTTTTCGACGCGCTGATATCACCCTGTGACTGTAACCAATCATCGTTAAACAATTATGCAGCGTAGTTTTACCGGCTGATAATGATTGCAGATTGAAGCTATACAGTATACACCAAGGGTGGCCAACCAGCGGCCGCAGAGCAATCGTTGAGCGACCGTCTACACATAATTGAATTATTGTCTGTTGGCGGCATTAAACATGGAATTTGAATTATCGAAATGGAACCAAAATTTTTGACGTACATTTTAATTCAAAATGATGCGGCGCAGAAAGAAATGGCAATTTGAACTCACGTGGGTCCCACGAAGGAAGGTTTTTCTGGTGCTTTTGGGATATTCAAATATATATATATTCCAATATCAAAATTAATTTTGTGACCAAAATCTTCGAGACATGCCCTCTATCAACTGTACCGGTAAATATGTCCACGTGGAACTAGAAAGGATAAGTATTTGATAGTAATATCAGAAATTACCAATATTTGGGTTGAAATTGATTTATGAAGTTGAAAAATTTTGTCGCGCTGAGCGCGACTGGACATCGAATGCCAGTATCTTTTCATACCACCAATACTCGCGATTTCGGTGGTAACACTTAGGGATGGTGTGAACGTGAGGTTCACGTTCGTGTTCTGTGTGTGAACCTCGGAAATTTAGAGGTTCACGTTCACAAACGAACCTTGATAGGTTCTGCACTGTGAACCTTTTTTCATATATCACACTTTTCAAGTCATTATAACATCTTTGGATGAAGTTTATTGCATTTCAACTGCGGGCTACTCTATGCATAGCACTAGCAACATAAAAAATCGACACTGAAAGAGCATGCACCTTGACAATCCCAAAAAAAATTGTCTGCTTTGTTACAAATGTTTGCTCGAAATATCCAGCTTTATGTTTGTGAATATTTAGTGACTCTCTGCTGTGAGCTTGACCCGCAATCGCACAACATCAAGAGCGATATATACGCTCCATGTAGGGAGTATTGATATCGTTGTCTGATGTAAATAATNTAGCAAGCGTACGGGGTTCATATAGAATTCATATGTTCATTGTATCACAAAAACCAAATCGNTTGGNGTGTTGGCTACTGCTGTATAACTTGTTAATGGGGTAAACCCGTTTTACAATCTACCCTACATCAACGTAGCAACACTCAGACGCCGAATACATTGTCCGGTTGCGTAAGCTTATATTCCCNTGCAAGTCCTCGTCGAAATTGTTGGCAAAGCAACGGAGATTTTATGGGAATATTATAGCATTTGATTGTTCCAGTTGATACATTTGGCGACGTTTAAAATGTCGATATGTACTTCAGCATTGTGGCAGTATGTGGCCCGAGTCGTCGCTTGGTATCGTGTACATCAATATATCTCACTTCACTGAAATGCAGGGTTACAATTAGCAATATGACGTCACGTGACGTCATGAGGTTCACGTTCGTGTTCACACAGAACCTTTCAAAAAGGTTCGCGTTCACACGAACCTGAACCTTTCAGAGGTTCACACCATCCCTACTTAACACTAAGTCTGAGAGGGCGATCTGCTTCTAAACTTGAAAACTTTTTATGCTCAAGATATGTCGTAAGAAAACAGTGATGGCACAGAACACCACAACGACTGTCCACAGTGCGAAGTCCCCCAATATAGCCATCTTATCGTGGATATTTTGCACCCAGGTGTGCCATTACAACTGTCCACTGAAATACTGCCGTATGCTAGATATGTAATCAAAAAAAGGTTGAACACCCTTGTTGTTCACTATACAGTTTCCGACGTATAGTGAAGCCATTTTACGTATTGTGTGAGAGATACAGCGAACTTTTGCGAGCATAAATAACTTTATATTCGTTACTATATGCTGAATAGATACCTGCTTGAATCGAAGTATCAAAAGTATCGAAGTAGTAATGACTTGTTCCCAACACCGGAAGTATTTGTGATTTTAGCGAAAAGTCAACTTTGCTCCACACCCTTTTCATGATAATCTATACCAGCGGCTTCCAAACTGGGCGCCGCGAAGACTAGTGAAAGTTGCTGCTTATTTCTTTGCGGTTCTTCAGCAAACACAGCAGATCCGGCGAATAGTGAGCCAATGTCCGACCATGCCCCACGACCAGTATCTTCTCTAGCGCCGAAAGTGTTTAGTGTTTCTTTTTGTCGAGTTATAGAAACTAAAAAGGCGTCACCGCGGCAAATTTACTACATTCATAGGTACGCAGCCGGCAGTCGTCTAAAAGAATTCTGCAGCCGTGAGCAATGAGCGTTAGATTTAATTGTACAATCAAGCTGACTCACTGAACATAATGGAGCACAGTCGTAGCAGATGAAGTCTTAATTCCTTGAAAGCCTTATGCGTGCGTAGCACCAGATTCTCTTGAGTCTTCACAAATTTCCAAATCGCTACCTTTCATCAATCTTATACATGCCGTGTGATGATGGACGACCATCGTGTTCAGTGGAATTGAACGAAAGACTATGCTCATAGCAGAGATATATAGAAGCTCTACATATCCATGTGCGTATGGTTCTGTGCACAATGATGTTATGACGTTTTCAGGGTTCTGATTTCCACACTCGTTTTCTAGTCTGATGTCATCGGCACCACTTGTTTGTCCAATTGACGAGAATGACAATAAATCGTCGCACTATACAAGACATGCTGCTCGTTAATAGTAATTTCGGGGCAGACTCATTAGTCTGGTGTAAATGACAACATCTGTCGATCTGCAGTAAATGGTTACTTTGAAAAAAGCGTACATAATACATTTTTAATTTGCTCAACTCGTTTTTGGTTATTGCTGGATTCTCGATCGACAGGTTACATGACTTTTCCGCCAGGCGTTGGGCGCTACGCTATTGGTTTGACAGAAAATTGACGGTGCTGAGTGTGTGTATGCTTCCTTAGTCGATATTCTTGTGGTTACTTAGCGACTCCACCATTAAAACTATTGCGGTGGTACAAATGAAAATAAACTGATTTCATTCGTGTTCGAAGAGGTATGTGGATATGCCCACTTTCATTTGGTACTCTCCGTTGTATGCAGATAGATTTATCGAACCGAGGCTGCTGGCGTGCGAACATAGCAATTCCATTTAAGGAAATCAGTTCACAGTGCTGCTATAAAATAAATTCTGGATAGTAAAAAACTTCCGAACGCTTCCTAATTTATTTGCATAACCTCGAAATTTTACCACTGTACAATCGGATTTCCTTGCATGTGTCTGTAACAGGAACGGGAACATCGTTTGCTCAAATTCGTTACGCGGAGGTAGATATTATTGGCTTGTCTACCTGCAATAGCTGGTACTCCATCTACTCACTAACAGTGACCAGCGATCATATCTGCGCTGGGTAAGTCGCCATTTAACTTTAACGGGATAATGTAGCTATATTCCCGGCATATGTTATAATATAAAGTATACCAGGGGTGCCAGGGGGCCAGGGGTGATAAAACTGGAGCTTTGAGTCATATTTTCATAGCAAGCGCGCAGCGAAAGTGTTAATGCTCAATAGCTTGCGCAACAATGGTCAATACGCTTGCGGTTTCCGCCGCTCCCCACTTGCTTAGCTGCGGCATCTTCTCCCAGACGGATTTGTTACGTCACAATACCAAACTCCGTTACAACGCAAAATTACATTTGCGCTCAGCAAGCCAGTCCAAATAGCAGTGTTGGGATGACTCGAGTCTTGACTTGACTCGAGTCACACGCGAGTCAACTTTTTCATATGACTTGAGTTGACTCGAGTCACATTGCAAAAATGACTTGACTTGACTTGATTCGGCGCTTAAAAAATGTCAATTGACTCGTGACTCGAAGCAAAATTTACGAGTCAATTTCAAGTCATCAAGTAAACGGTATCGATTAAATCACCCTATCTTATGTATGTTGGGATTGTTTGTGGTATGCCGATGTCACTTGTGAGGGCAACCAGTCATTCACTGACCGCAAACGAAACGATCACAGCTTACGTTGTCGTCGTCGTCGTAGTAGTAGTGGTAGTAGATTAATCTAATAGAAACGTATATTTGCTTCTTAGACGTCTCAGTGCTTACATTACGCATTTCCCACCTTTACCAACCCTCTTGTATAATTTAAATCGAACGAGCATAGTTTATGCGTTAATATATTCTCGCGGGTGTGTAACTGTGTATATAGATGGGTATTGTACTGAACCATATCAAGTTGTTTCGACTTCTCGAAGCTTCGTATTTGATCCTCTATTTTGGCTGATAATAACAGACTGTAGCATGTAGCTATACGCAGTTACTCACGCATTTTGTTAGCAGTTCTAAGCGTGCGTGAGCGATACAATGTCTTTTTGCATGTATATTTAACTTTGTATTCGTTATTTGATTCAAAATAAATGGCCAAATAATCCGTCTTCCACCCAGTTAGCAAAATGTAATGACTTTGCATCACCACTCATACTTCGAAAATTCAATTAGACTTGAATCGTGACTTGACTTGACTCGAGTCACCTTCAAAAATCGACTGACTTGACTTGACTCGAGTCAAATGTGCAATGACTGGAGATGACTCGTGACTCGAAGGTAGTGACTTGATCTAAAATGCTTTTGGTCAAATGGAAAGAATGACGTAACCCGATTGCAGTCACGCAGTGAGCCGTGAGATTTGCTAGTGTCCACAGGCAGGACACTATGTTGTGACTGTCCTAATCAATTTCGATAAACGTTTCCGTTTCATTCCCGATACACTATTCTATTTCTATATTTCCGTCATTAGATTTAAAGCAGGCGGAATCGATTCTTGCCACGGTGATAGTGGTGGTCCTCTGGCCTGCCCTGTACCAAGCAACACATCGCTCTATGCCCTTCAAGGAATAACAAGCTACGGGATAGGCTGTGCCCTTCCCCACAGACCAGGTGCCTATACAAGTGTCCGAAGTTATATTGCGTGGATTGTGCAACATACCAACGGAGAAGTAACCGTGATATCAGGACCTGATGCGGAGAATGGCGCAAGCAAGCACCAAGGAGTCACAATGCACTCCTGCTTCTGGCATGTGTTAGTACATTGGTGTGTACTACACATACTCTTAGTTGAATGAACTAATAACATATGCAATATGAACATACATGCAAATTGATAAAGTGCAAAAAAATTTGCAGTGGCGGACTAACTTTCATATGTTAGCTTATTCACTGTGAGTTCTTACCGGTATAGATAATGTATTAATATCACAGTTCGTGGGATTTCATGCATCGGAAAACGATTCCATCCGAACGTCGCGATATAAGTGTTCTTATCACTTTATATATGGATACGATTGCTGAGTATATCCTTTTTTGAATCTGTGTACGGGGTTATGAGCTAGGCGGTAAATCTTGGAATGTCACTTTTTCCGCTTATGTTATGAATATAATTTATAATTGACGATTGAATCGGTTTTTGCCGCCTGCGAAAGATATGTGGAATGTTCTCGAACATTCGCTCAGAGACGTCGTAGCGTGCGGACGCATCGTCGTTTCAGTTCATTTAAGCTTAGCAGATTGGGTAATCAAGACAAGTGTCCGACTAGCAATTGACGCTTCGGCGTGTAGCCAGATGGATATGGAGACAAGTTCCTCCGCAAAGAGGAAGTCTTCAAGTACCTTCACTTCTTCTGAGGAAGAATGCGGGGATGGGGAGTGGTGCGAAGTAAGAAGCAAAATACCTGCCAAGAAATTTGCACTGATGGATAATGCAGTTGGGAAGGAACGGGAATCTAATAGCCAAAAAGCAGCAAATCAGCAACTTGACGTGCTACTATCGGGGTCTGATGGAACACGCATGGGACACCAACATCCTACAAAGGTATGTGAGGCACTTAAGATGAACATTGGCAATTTTGAAAAAATACGTAGATTGCCTTCTGGAGATCTAGTTGTAACTTGTAAGACCAAAGAACAGGTTGATAAACTTCTCACTATAGACCAAAGACGAAAGGACTCCAACTTGATCGAAGTCAAAACCTCATTATTTGGTGCCAAACCTTATGGAGCACGAGCAGTGATATCCGGTGTTCCGCTGGATATAACAGAAGAAGAGATATTGAAAGAGTTCTTTGAAATTGGCGTCAATTTCGTTAAACGGTTAAAGCGCAAAGTAGATGGAAAATATGAGAGCAGCCTATCGATTTTGTTATGTTTCGCGTCTGAGACAATTCCTGACTACGTGCATTTTTCATACCTACGGTTCCGTACAAAACCTTATAACCCGCCACCGGTCAGATGTTTTGGATGCAATAGATATGGCCACACAAAAGAGAATTGTCGTGGGAAATATTGCTGTTCAAAATGTGGGGGTCGTGATCACGAGGTGGAGAAGTGTACCAAAGATTTATGTTGCATTAATTGTAAACAACCGCACAGTGCTGCTTATGCCGGGTGCCCAGTATACAAAGAACAGGCAAAATTACAAATCATAAAAGAACGTTCCAAGGTGACTCACTCCGAAGCTAAATCAATACTAAATTCCGAAACACCCGAAACACAAGATACGCGTCTTTACAGCGAAGTGACGCAGGATAGCGCAACGCGTGTCAACAATCAGCAACGATCAACAATCAACAACCCAAGTCACCGAGCCACCATCAGGAAGATTCCGCGACAAACAACCTCTAATCACATGAACAAAGACAATAAAAGCAACGATCCAAACAATCATCCTGATTTGCAACCAAATAATCAATCTTCGTTAGCGTATATTGATCCGATCCATCTTATCGCACTACTGGCTGAAATAGTGAAGCTTACATTGGCGGCCTGCAACTCGGACAAGGAGTGCGACGTATACAATATAGTATCCAAAGTTTCTTTGAAATATCTCGGTCGACAGGCAGATGTTGTCACGATGAGAAACATTTTCGAGCCCTTCCATGATATCAATGACACCAATCCGATGACAAATCCCATAAACGATGGATAATATAGGACTAAACTTTTTACAGTGGAATTGTAGAGGATTATATAGGAAACATCACGAACTAAAACACTTTCTCACGACTCTGGAACGTGCTCCAGATGCGATAATTCTCCAGGAAACACACCTTATCGAAAAATACTCTCCGAAATTTCCAGGATATCACTGTCACAGAAAGGACAAATCCCTTCATTCTGGTGGATTGGCGATCTTCATTAAATCTTCGCATAACTCCAGCATTGAAGCAGTTGCTACAACCGACATCGAGGTACTTTGTGTGAGGCTTCACGGCCTATCATTGTACAATGTGTACATCCCACCCGACTGCCGCTTACGCGACAGTGATGCGAACATTTTCGAGACGTTACCACCAAAATCCATCGTCTTTGGCGACTTCAATGCGCATCATTGGTCGTGGAGTCACCAAACGAACCAACGAGGGACTAAACTTTTTAATGTCCTCGATCACGCAAACTTAGTCATGTTAAACTCTTCAACTCCAACACATATCAATCTCGCGAGCAATGCTGTTAATCGTTGGTCATTGCTAGATTTAACACTCGCTACTCCAGATATAGCCGCGAGATGCCAAACTGAAATATCTTCGTCGCTGCTAGGAAGTGATCATTTCGTAGTATTCACGAAGTATATGACAAACTCGGCGATAACTTCCTTTTATCGACCACCATCGTGGTCGCTCAAGAAAGCCAATTGGAAGAAGTTCTCCCGAATTGCAGATGAAATGATCGATTTGTCCGATCAACGAGATGTTGAGTCTGCAAATACTATTCTAACAAAATGCATAACGACAGCAGCGAATCGATCAATACCAAAGACAAGGAATATGGACAAGAAATCTGTCCCTTGGTGGAGTCCCGAATGTGAGAGAATGATTCGTAGGAAAAGAGCAGCCTATTTAAGAATGAAGCGCACCTTTGATATAACAGACGTTATAAACTTCAAAAAGGCCAGGTCCGCATGCAGAAGAACTATACTCGAAGCAAAACGCTTTTGCTGGGAGTCTTTCTGTTCCTCGCTGAATAATAAATCACGTTTAAATCACGTATGGCGGGTTATTCGTAGCATCGCTGGTACAACAGCGCATCAGCAAATTCCTCATATCCGAGTAAATGAAGTTGATCACACCGAAGACACGTCAAAAGCAGAAAAAATAGGCGAGCACTTCGCTACCATAAGCAGATCCGATAACTACGCTTCGAATTTCCTCCTTTCCAAGAGTCAACGTGACCAACATATTACATCGTGTCTACCTTTCAATGTGAATCTGGAAGATCCAATGAATGCGCCGTTTCAGATGTCGGAACTTAGGGAGGCACTACAGAGTCGGAAAATCTCTTCTCCTGGACGGGATTCGATAAATTATCAAATGCTGCAAAATCTTTCGACGTCCGCCCAGACCGAGCTTCTTAAGCTATATAACATTTCATGGAGAGATGGAAAATTACCTAAATCCTGGAAACATGCTGTAGTAGTTCCTATCCTAAAACCACGAAAGGATCCTTCTAAAGCCGGATCATATCGACCCATCTCATTGTCCAGCCATCTTTGTAAGGTTATGGAAGTGATGATAGTAAATAGACTTCAGTGGTTTCTTGAGGCGAACGATCTTCTTCATTACTCCCAGTCGGGTTTTCGTCACGATCGCAGTACCCTAGACCATATACTTCGCCTACACGACACCATATATAAGGCACTGAACAATCAGAGATCAGTAGTTGCAGTTTTTCTCGACATCGAGAAAGCCTACGATATGGTATGGCGAAATGGTCTGCTCTATAAACTGTCTGCCCTCGGCATACATGGGAGGTTGCTGAAATGGATATCAGATTTTCTACGTGACAGATCGTTCTCGGTTCGCATTGGTTCTTCGCTATCCACCCCATTTCCACTTGAAAATGGTCTTCCGCAAGGAAGCTCTATAAGCCCCATCCTCTTTGCAGTAATGATAAATGATTTGGCACCCTTATTGCAGGTGGGAAATGGTCTCTTTGCAGACGACTGTGCAGTATGGGACAGTGAGTTGTCGTTAACTGACGCAGTGGCGGAAGTTCAAAAATCATTAGACGTGATACACAAATGGTGCTCAGATTGGGGTTTCAAGATCTCTACTGACAAGTCAATTGCAGTGATATTCACCAGAAAAATTAAAGTTGGTCATCATACGCTAGATTTTGGTGGAGTTCCGTTGAGATTTGAAGATAAAGCGAAGTATTTGGGAGTCACATTTGATAGAAGACTAACATACAAATATCACATTGAAAATATTGCCTCGAAATGCACAAAGCGATTGAATATGATACGACTCCTAACCGGCACTTATTGGGGGGCAAGTCGATCTTCTCTGTTACAATTGTATCGAGCGATGATTAGGAGTACAATCGATTACGCGATGCCAGCATACTTTTTTGCCGCGAAAAAACATTTGGATAGACTGAATATAATACATAATCAAGCTCTGAGGCTCTGCTGCGGTGCAATGCGAAGCACTCCGATTTGCGCTTTAGAAGCCGAATGTAACGAGATGCCGCTTCACACCCGGCATTTACACCTCTGCCTTAATTATCGCTGTTTTCTTCTGGCCCATTCCGCCGACAACAATCCAGCAACGGAATTATTAGATGATACCTGGCACGAAATATACAGTTTGACAAATCCAAAATTTCGAACTTTCAACCTTATCTCAAAAATCGACTTGCTCCAACAATTCACAATAGATACGTATCGACACACAACTGTGCAACCATGGAAAATTCCTGTTCCC
>KE605301.1:688-24612 GCA_000444245.1 Botryllus schlosseri
CACCCCTAGCGTAACGGGTTACGATTTATCGAAAGGCGAGCACAAACTTAACAAATTGCGCGGCTGCCGACCATGCAACATCTAAACAGGCGTTTTTCAGTCTATGCCCGGGTGCGGTGCACATCGGTACGTAGCGAGAAGTGTTTGGAGCGTGAAGTTTTCCCCCGTCGTAATTTTTTATCAATCCAGCTTTCGAAGTCTGGACGAAACGCTCCGCTTCCCCGTTCGAGGCAGGGTGAACAGACGGTGATACCGTAGCAGTTTACAACGTTGTAAATTGCTATGGTGATACGATATGGCTGATTGCCGAATTCGAACAAAACGTATCGAATTCATTCGATGTTCGATTCGATGCGCTTTCATTACGTCACGGCAAGCGTCGCAACTCTTGGAGATTTTCAATGTCGCGATTAATGGAAGGCCATGCGATGTAACGTCGAGCCATCTGCTTCATTTTCGCGATACCCCAATGTCCTTCGTGCAACAATGATAAGGCTCGCGCTCGAAGTGACTGTGGAATTACTACGAATGTTTGCGAGTCGAAAACCATATGAAAAATCATCAATGTACGTCTTTGGATTCCAGTTACCATGAGTGACAGTTACCATGAGTGCGAGTTAAGGGTAAGCCATCGAATGCCATATTAATAGCGTGAACCCAGGCCTACGATGTCGTAGGCCCTGCGTGAACGATCTCCGCGTTTCCACGAATTTCCAGTTTGTCAAACTCAGTGTCTGGCCCCTTTGGTAGGCGAGATAAACCGTCGGCGTGTCCGTGCTGATTAGTCGGTTTAGAATATCACGGGAATTTTCTTGTCCGGCGACAGAATAGCTAAGCTAAGCGGTTTGTGGTCCGTCACGAGCGTAAATTTTCTACCGTACAAGAATTGACGAAATTAAGTGACTCTGTAAATAATTGACAGAGCTTCCTTCTCTATTTGCGGGTAGGATTTTTGCGAATAGGAAAGCGTTTTCGGCGCGTGCGCGATCGGTCTCTCTTCGCCATTGTACTCGATTGAGAGGACAGCGCCGATTCCGAATTGAGAAGCATCCGTTGACAAAAGGAGATGCTTGTGTACATCATAATGAGCTAACTGCGTAGCGTCGATTATGTCGTTTTTGAGAATGCGAAAAGCTGCGTCACAGTCTGTATTCCAAATGTATTTCGCGTCTTTTTGAAGAAGGCGATATAACGGAGCGCCTTTTATTCGCAAAATTAGCAATAAACGCGCGATAATAATTGACTTTGCCCAGGAATGCATGTAGCTGGCGAACATCATGAGGTTTAGGCAACTGTTTGATTGCTTTAACCGATTTGTTAGACAGGCGTTTGCCGTCCTTGTCAATTATGTGACCAAGATACTCGATACTACTTTTGAAAAATTCGCACTTAGCGAAGTTGACGGTGAAACCGTTTTCGGTGAGGCGCTCAAAGAGTAGCGATAAGTTGCGAAAATGATCGCGTTCATCAGTGCCAGTAACGATTATGTCATCGATAAAACTAGCAACACCGGGTAAGCCGGCGATCATGGCATCAATACAACGTTGAAAATTTGCGGGACTAGATGCGACTCCGAAACACATGCGTCGATAACGGAATAGACCGAATTGCGTGTTGATGACACACGAACTCTTCGCATCATCATCTAATTCTAGCTGAAAATAAGCATCGGCAAGATCAATTTTCGTGAAAATACAACCACCCTGTAACTTGTGAAGAATTTCATCCAAGGAGGGGGGTGTTGATCTATCTGAATTTGTTGATTCAATGCTTTGAAGTCACCACAAATACGTGCTGATCCATTAGATTTAGTGACGGCAACAATTGGTGCTGCCCAATCACTATAATTGATTGGTTCGAGAATACCTTGATTGACTAATCTATTCTATTCGCTTTGAACAGCGATTTGTCTTGCGAATGGCAAAGGACGTGACTTGTTAAATACGGGCTTGGAATTAGGTTTCGAGTGAATTGTCACCTTTGTCTTGGTGTATCGTCCTAGTACAGTAGAGAAAACAGAGGGAAGTTTGGAATGAAAAGCTACCAATTTGTCGTTCGAATAACAAATGTTAATAGTATTACATGCTTGCGATTTGACCATCTACGAGGAAATTGCATCCAAAGCAAACGCTCCCTTAGCGGTCATGGGGAAAGCATCGTTCCAATCGAGAACAAAAATGTTTTGCCTACGGTGTTCGTCGAGAATTACCAATTTTAAGCCAACTCGAACTTCGGAACCCACCTGCACTGTTACAGTGCAAATACCTTTCACTTTCAGTGGCTTGTCGCCGTACGCTACGAAAGAGCAATGGTATGCTGATAGTTTCGGCGAGATCAAAGCTTTGTACCCAGTCAATCCCACCATGGCGGAAGGTGCGCCAGTGTCCCACTGCGCCGGCAACGGAATGCTGTCGACGGAGAGGAGCGGCACTGAGCGGAAATTGACGGATGTGACCTGTTGCGTGACACTGTGTGGAAGACATCCACACAGGTTTGGTATGACCTTTACGACCACATTTCTGACATACTGCATGTCGATATTGACAGTCTTTTCTCTAGTGATCGATGAAACAGCGGCTGCAGGATTTCAGTCTTTCCGGGAAGTTGCCTTGATTGGATTTGGAAGGTTTTCTCCCATTCTGATAACTTCTCGTCATTTTGTTGACGATAACCTTCGGCGGTTATGTAGCTATACATATACAGACCAAAAATATCTTTAGCTAGGGGCTACATAGGTATGGAGCATTTTTGCAGTCGGCGGTCATCATCATCAGAACACCCATTCCGTTCCATTATCTATCTACTTTTTATAACTGTCGAACCAACGACAATTTTGAGGGTTCCAGCCACCCCATGTCGTATAGGTCGACCATATTGGGTGCAAATCATCCGTCGGCTCATATACTACTTATTTTTCCGAAGTATTCACAAAATTATGGCGTAATTATACAACATTTGAAATAAAAACATATTTTTAAAAGGCATTTGTTTAAAACACTGTTTAAATTATGTATCAAACAAAGTGTTTTAAAACGCCGTTTGTTTTAAATGTAACCCTACCTACAGCAGTTCTCTTCCATCGACGTGTACGGTGCACCCCAGGGTGCATGAAAATGTGCATGGGGTGCACCAGTATAAAAGGGTCCACAACACATGGGCCATGTTAGAAACATTGCACTTGAAATCAGTGGTTTTGTGGGGGAAATCGTGATCAGTAATCAGCAGCCAGATGAAAGTGACGACTTTATATTTTTTTGGTCGGTACCCAGAACACAGAACGCAGATATATCGCAATTTTTTTACTCGACACATGCAGTTTAACTGTTTATGTAGCTTAGGAGTGCACTATTCGGCGCTACAACTTTGAAGGTCGTAACCCCCCAAAAAGGTTGAAGAGCACTATTGTACAGTATTTCGACGATACCAATCGATTCAACAAATATTGTATATTACTATGTAACACACATATATAGAGCAAAATGATACAGTAGGCCTACTTCTTCAAATACAGTACCAAACTTTACAGTAAGGGCCTGAACGATATTTTCACTTGATGAAAGTAGCCTCCATCATTTATGGAAAAGTTAAGCAACGATGTGCCAACGATCTTTCTTTTTTTACATGAGTGAGCAATTTAACATTTTCTGCTAAAGTTCTCTGTACCATTCTGTTCTACAAGATGGACGCAATATCTGTATCGAAGTAAAAGCGACTTTGAAACTTACATGGTCTTATGAGCTCATTGTGAATTGTTAATTGTTACTGCAAGGATTGTCATTGATTTTACCATAATCACTCATAATAAAATGATATAATCATCTCGTGTTTAAATGAACAAACTACCGTATATTGCAGACCTGGGCAAAGTGCGGCCCGCGGAGCTATTCTGTGCGGCCAGCGAAAGGTTTCTTGCAATTCAAAACATAAAACCAACTTTTTAATGTTGCTGCGTGGACTGAAACCGTAGGCTGTATAAACTGAACCGAAAATTCGTTTACTTTTTACTTTCAAGCCTGTTCAGTGTTCATTAATATGCCGCGATTACGCAGCATGCGTAATCCAGATTCAAAATAAACTCAATGTGGCAAATCATGCCGTAACAACTAAAGTCACAAGAAGACACCTTCTGCCTTCTTCGTTAGCATTGTAACATTACGCATTACACCAGTGGTTCTCAAACTAGGGGCGTGAAAGCATCTGAAAGGGGGTACGAAGCTGCGATCAACTGAAAAAAAATTCGCGCTGGGCGCGATTTTCCTTCAGTTCATAGTTAATGCTCTGTGCATAGTCCAAATGCCGTACTTGCGAATTCTCTCATCAATAGTCATAACTAGGGCAAGTTTTTGTTGCAGTCGAATCTGTGGAAATTTGCATTTATTTTTCACAAAAGTTGCAGTAAAAATTTGCATTTATTTTTCATAAAGTCGCGCTATGGACAAGTTCCTTGAAAGTATTAGGGTATGAGATACTCGAATCAATCCGTATCCAAGGCATTGTAGCAAAAATCAGTGTTGGCGACTTCAACAAAATCAATAGCCTGAAAAAATTGACCCAGTGAAAATATAATTTTCGGCGGTCCAGCCTGAATGTACGTCAAATCAAAAAGGACCTCAAATTTAAACGACAGTGAAATAATCAAGCGATCTATTTTCATATCGTGCCAAATATTTCCAGTAAAAAGTTAATTGCATGAAAAATGGAAAAAAGTTACAAAAAGTTCCATGAAAAAAATTGAGAAAAATTGCAAAAAGTTGCAATATAAGAATCCTCCATACAGCTTAAAACTAGGGCTGGGCAAAATGATTCGAGTACTCGAATCTGAATCGAGTAGTAATTTTAATGATTCGAGTCGAGTAGTAAAAGACGATGTTTTCGAGTACTGAAATTATACGGTCCTCGCAACTGTAAGTTAATTTACTGACGAGAATTATAGTTTTTGATACTATTTTCCACTGAGGAAGCCGTGAAACCTTGATTGGCCGTGTTTGAGCATATCAGGCACAGTTTAAAGCTACGAACGTCACTGGAAATAATACATTTCCGAAGTCATTATCATCCAACAAAATTGTTAAGAAGTGCAATGAAATCGGTATGGTCGAAAAAATACCAAAGTATCTTTAATGTGATGGATAACAGGCATTACGTTCTTTGTGGTGGGATAAAAGGTTCATATTTGGACTTCGACATAGTACAACCTGTTGTGACGTCATAATGAGTGATACTCGATTACTCGACTCGACTCGAAGCATATTTCGTGATTCAGAATCGAATCACTCAGGTACTCGATTTTGCCCAGCCCTACTTAAAACACCATATCCTACATAACATCTGAGTATTTAGGAAGCTGTCGGAAGATGTAAAAAAAATTCAAAAACTTGCCCTAGTCATACCCTACCATGCCATCAAACTATCCGTTGGGATTGCCAGCATTCTGGTTGCATATTGTGATATGGAGATAGGGGGGGGGGGGCGAAATTTCTCACTATCATAAAGGGGGGCGTGTCAAAAAAGTTTGATAACCACTGCATTACTAGGGTTACCGTATTTCCTCTTGTAAGAGGATTTGTCCTCTTTTTTGACTTTTTTTTAGATTTTGTCTTCTTTTTTGAGAATTTTGATTAAATATATGACAAAATCGACTTAGATACAGTATATCAGCAGATTCAGCACTGAAGTAACGCTCCGCCGGGTATTTCGGGAGCTGGGCCAGAAAGTTGACCTTTTTTTAGTCAACCACCTGATAATGTGAAAGAAAAACCTGTATTTCGGGAGTTGAGGCAAAAAGTTGACCTTTTTTTAGTCGACCGACCACGATGTGGGAAAAATTTACCATTGTTTCAGAATTTTCCTTCGGTTTTGCAAGACTGAAAAATTTGAAAAAGTGTCCTCTTTTCAGATTTCCAGAATATGGTAGCCCTATGCATTACACGGTATGTGCTTCAAATAGTTCGTGATACGTTTCCAAATCCCTCATTCGTAAAACAAGTCAATCGGGGCCCGTGATTACCATGAGTCATCTCCACCCCTAAAGACTGAGCTGGCCTGTCAAAATAAGAAAGCCGAAAGCTGAAATTCAAAGAAGGTTTGGAGCAATAAGTATTTGTTCACTGAACTCAGGGGTAAGTCTGTCATATTAGTAGTTAGTGCCGATCAGGCAGAGGTGGTCAGTAACGAAGTACTTCTACTTTTTCGAAGTACTCAAGTAGTTTTCCTCTACTTCGGGTACTTACTCGAGTATATCTGATTTTCGCTACTTCTACTTCGTAATATTTTGTGATCTACTTACTTACTTTTCGCCATTTTCACTTTGTCGAGTAGAAGTAGTTTAATCCTCCAATCAGGAAGATTGCATGACGAATTTCGGGGTTGTTTAAACGAAGTATCAACATTTAATTTTCATAAAAGTTGAGTAAAGCCCAGAATTTTCGTAGCGCTTCGCGCTCAGTATGATTTCACGTATCAGTGAATATAATTTAGGTGGCGGGTTGGCGTGGTTCCGTTCACACCGCATTGTCGCCCTTATGAAATATTTCGTCACAGTATTTATGGCTCATTATAACGTTTGAAACTGATGTTTAGCAATCTAGAATTTACTTATCGTATCGTAATCTAGCAGTCCACGGCGTGTCCTAATCTGAAAAAGCGGACTCTGAATTTTTCTCAGTTTTAGGACTGTTTTAGCATACCACCTTTGAAACTTTCTGGACTAAAAACATGAAATACATTTTCCGCTTTTAGAAGTGATATTTATAATTCCCTTTCAATTCTAATTAATATCAGTTCTCTTGTCTGGATAACATAATTGTTGAAGCATAAAAGCAAGTGTAGTAATGCCTTTAATTTCTGGAAATAAAGCTACACAATATGGCATCTTTACGATCCACCGTATTTTTTATTAACCTTTACTAATCGCGCAAAGTATCCCATACAGCTTTTCCGTATTGCTCTTCGACTAAACTACAGGCCTTGTAATATGGGGGAGTGCGCCATACCATGATACTTTCTAAAACGTGCTGTTCGAGTAAACAGAGGATTAGTATCGCATTTTCATATCAATACTATCATTTTCATCCCATGATGCGGACGAATACTTATGCTGTCGAGAATTGGATACCTCCTGGTATGCATCAATATGAATCAAGCTCGGCACCTTTCGCATATCTCAATTTACATTTTTTGACAATCCATGCGAACGAATTACGATCGTTTTCACAACTACTTACTTACTTGAGTAGATTTAAAGTCAGTCAATTCTACGTCTACTTCAAGTAGTTTTAAGTTGCTTATGGAAGAAGTACTTCTACTTGTACTCGAGTGGATTTTTTTCGTCGCTACTTCTACTTCTACTTGTGTAGCTTTCTTGACTACTTTGACCACCTCTGCGATCAGGACGCCGTTTTTAAGGAGTATATAATTTAAGTGGATCTTATGACAAAAACACGAAGACATACACTCGGTCAAGGGAGGGTGAATTTAGATAGAACTGCAAGCTTCGCTCCACAACAAGGCTATTTCGCCAAGCTACACAGTGCTTGGAAGGCAGCGATCAGGACAATATGCTGTGTATAATATCCCAAAAACATATTGATGTCTTGATAGAACCCGCGGATAGGGATTTAAAGACAATTCAAAAGGTATCATTTTTAACATAGTTTCGAAATATGACGGCAAATAAATATTATGTTTGGCAATTACCCCTCACTTTCTCATTCCCTAATATCAACACATCCACTGAGCAGCATTTATAAACAGTAATTCACTGCTTTCAATTCAGAAATAAAATTATTGAGCTGGAAAACACATATAAAGTTTTTGACTCGGCCCGCCAACGTATTTTCTGCTTATCATTTGGCCCGTGGCGAAAAATAATAGCCCACCCCTGGTATATTATGTCAATCTAACGATGGCAATATTGCGAACCGGTGTCTGAATCAAGCGGAGGATTGTCCGAATGAGCCGGAATTTTTAAGTGCGGTTTGCACTTCTGTTCAGACTTATACAAACAACTGGATTTTCAAAAAGCGCATCTAGAACTAGAACTAGAACTACTCAATTTTCAAAATTAGCAACTAGAGCTCAGTGTTGGGATGACTCGAGTCAGACTCGATGAGTCACCTTTTTCGTATGACTTGACTTGACTCGAGTCACTTTGCTAAAATGACTTGACTTGACTCGGCGTATCAGAAATGTGGATTGACTCGTGACTCGGAGCAAAATTCACGAGTCAATTTCAACTCATCAAGTAATCGGTGTCGATAAAAATCACTGTATCTTGCATATGTTCGGATTGTTCGCGAAACGCTGGTGTAACCCCCGTAAGAGCGACCAATCATTCAATGATCATGCGTTTTGCTGAGCCTCAATTGTTCTCTCACAAATAAATTGACCACAAACGAAGTGATCGAGGCTTAAAGCTTACGTTGTCCTAAACAAATAGTAGCCTAAGTAATTTAATAGCAAAATATCTATTTCTGTTCTCTGTTCTTACCTTAACCAAACCTCTTGTTTTATTGAAAATGAATTCGAATATATATAGTCTATCTATAATCTATATAGCCTACTACTCAACCATTGGTGCAGACTCGAATTGTATCATATCAATAGTACATGTATAAATGGGTAGGCTAATGTATTGCATCCTATCAATTTGTTTCTCTAATCTCTATTTTAGCTGGCAACTACACAGAGTGAGGCCATGCAACAGTTACTCGTATATGTGAGCGATACAGCACCTTCTTGCGTGTATATTTAAAGCTATATTTGTTCATCGGTTCAGAATCAATGACCACTCAATCTGTATTTCAGACAGCTAGCAAAATACAATGGCGTAATCATGCCTTGTGCTTAGAAAAGGCAACTTGACTTGAATTGTGACTTGACTCGTGACTTGACTTGACTTGACTTGACTCAACTTGACTCGAGTCACCTCCAAAAATCGAGTGACTTTTGACTTGACTCGAGTCAAAATGTGCAATGACTCGAAATGACTCGTGACTCGAAGGCAGTGACTTAATCCCAACACTTAGCTGGAACTACAGAACTACTGAAAGAACCGTTAGTCAGTTGACCATCAACAAACTAAATGTTTAATGTAGCCTACAAGTCTGCTTCTGTTCCGTTCCCGAGAATTTTGACCGAATAAAGTGGTTGCAAGGGTTATCCGGCGTCCGAACTAAGCGGAGTCGACTGCAGTTTAAAGTAGGGTTACCATAGATCCTCCTTAGGAGGATTTACCCTCCTACGACACCGTCCTACGATGTCGCCTAAATGTCCTCCTTTTTGTGAACTCATCCTCCTTTGACAGCCCGGCTAGTGGACAGGCACAATTAAAAAACGCCCTAAACGACGCGAAATCTCTAATGCGGGTGTTTCGGTAGAAAGACTGAAAAAATATTATTATTTCTCCGTTATTCCTTACGAACCTTACGAACAGCATATTGTAATTCGTAGGAAGTGCACATAAGATATTTAGCACGACATATCCTTTTTACAATCATCAGTGATTGCGCAATAAGCCTTTGCTTTGGTATCTGCGTGGCAAATTTTGCAGCCAATGGTACCAAATCAGAGAACCCCTTGGAGGCTTGGATTGTGGCCGATGTCTATGTTGTAAAGTCAAGCCCTCAACTCCGAGGACGTCGATGAAAGTTGTGCAACACGGAGACGCGGAATTTTGGATATTTTCAATGAACAAAGTAAAAGTGTAGATATCAGCATATAAAGTCGCCTAGTCGGCAATTCGTCTGAATGTAGTAGGTGGAGATAATTTTTCGAGTTGATTGTGCAAGAGTGCAGGACAATGCGTATTTCCAGTCACTCAAGTAGGCTTTTGATTTTGTGTGTCACTGTGATCGTGATCGTGTGGTTGTTCATGGACCACAAATGCCAAGAGAAAGGGAGTGAATCCAAATATTCTCGATCACCATTTGATGAGAAAGGGGAATCAAACAACATACCAATAGACTCTCTCGATGACGGTGCACATGAATTAGCAGTTATTGTGCCTTTTCGAAATCGGTTGGAAGAACTGATGGAATTCGCACCTTGGATTCACAAGTTTCTTAATCAACAAGGTGTTCGACATAAAATCATAGTAGTGAACCAAGTTGACATGCACCGATTTAATCGCGCGGCTTTGATAAACATTGGGTACCTGAAATCAAAAGACGAATGTGACTACATGGTTATGCATGATGTAGATCTGCTCCCGAATAATTTGGAATTGAAGTATACCTTCCCAGATAAGGGAGTGCATCACCTGGCGTCTCCCGATATACACCCCATCTACCACTATAAAAAGTATGTGGGAGGTGTGCTCATGCTAAAAATGACAGACTTTGCGCTTTGCCGTGGGATGTCAAATATATTTTGGGGATGGGGACGTGAGGACGATGAGTTCTATATGAGGATGAAGGAGAATAATTTACCGTTGATGCGCCCAACTGGTATTACAACTGGGTATGACACCTTCAAACATATTCACGATAAGGTGAAAAGGCCGCGGGATTACAAAAGATATGGCTCGCAGAAGCAAGTACAGTTTAAAAGAGATCCAGACACTGGCGTTGACACTGTGCAATATAAACTCCTAAGCCAAAATGAATTGATATTGAATGGTGCGCCATTGACTATTTACAATGTTGAATTGGAGTGTGACAAATCAAAGACTCCCTGGTGTGATCATGAAAAATGATCATAGCCACAAGTGCACGAATTCAAATGCAATCCGTTANAGTTCTTTTAGATTTCGACTGGGGCCTACTATAACTTGATAAAATGGATGCTTGTTCCTTATTCGTATTGCAAGCATGGTCCGAATGAGAGAGAGAGAAAGATCAAGCCTTGGCTATTGTTCAAAGCGAATTGATGGCACACCTGGAGCTAACATTTGAGTTCCTGTCTCCGTGTCTTAAATCCATTAATTGTGATTATACAGGGAGCTATGCACTCATCAGATGTTTTGAAACAAAAATAATGGAGTAAGTGGCACAATTTCTGAACTTATTTGATGCTGGATTTTGTGGTATAATTGCTCTACTTCAGATGTTTTCTCTCCTACGCTGGTAAAGTCTACCAATCATTTTATAAATGCNNGCTCTCAACTCTTTGAAGGTACTTGGTGATTGCAAGCACAGCTATGCNTGTATTGCAGAAATATTTTCTGTGTAATTTTTCAGTTGAGAACACTGAAAAAAATATTAATTTTCAAGAGATGAACCAATTCAACCAAATGATACCAATTCTGAGTACTGGTAAAATATTCAAGATATCGTAGTGGTGATTGGATGGAAAGTTTTCAGAAGTCCTACTGTGTGGCTAGTCTATTCAGCAAAAATGCCTCTTTAACAGGCACACATTAATAATTACCCAATGTGATCGTCATCACGTACTTTGTCAATTTCTGCAAGTCATTGACATGCCGATAGCCAAGGTGATGTAAAAGATTCAGATTGTGTGAACTGGAACCTAACTTTTATAATTGTCATAGGCCTGGAGTCTGTGGCAAAGTTTTATTATTTTTAAAACCTGATCAACTACCATACTGACTTTAATTAGTGGCAACTGATGAAATTTTGCTGGTGGATGTGATGGGCATGAAGTTTAATTAGTATCACTTTATTCTGTCCATTCACATATTGTATGTAGCGATTGCACTTTTACTGTATGTCATTAGTGATGAATTTCTTGGTTCTTTGTGTTAAGATTTTTTAAGGCATATTTTCGTTGTGAAGTCACTGAATTCTTTGTCATAAAACATTCTTTTTCGTACCCTCTACTTTCTTTTGTGAGATGAAATGAACTCCCAGTATATGTTGTTATTTGTTTGTTGCATACCTAGTACAATAGTATTCACATGGCCATGTTGCAATTTCGTCCAATACCGGTGGGGATTTTGATGCCCTGCTACTAGGTTAAACCGAAATCTGGTATTCATCCTATATTTCAACTTTATAAATGTTAAATGTGCTCTAAAATTGGTATTTAGGTGTTACTTCATATTCAATTGTTGCATTCACCGGCAATGCTGGTTGGATATCTTCATTCGTTGAATGCAAAAATTCTTGTAATTTCAATAGAAATTTCTATGTTGATATCTGTGATGTATGTGATTAGTCTTTTGTACGGTNTGTAATATGTATGGAACTTCCAGGTATTCAGGGTTAGCCCTAGATATTCTGTATTCAAAATGTATTGAACAGTGGTAATGTGGTATATATGTTCGCATATGCCTNATGCCGGCATTCGATATTTGGTTTTAAGGCAGTGCTGTTTACTTAGATTATGCAATATGTCATAAGGAGGAACACCTACAGTTGATGCAAGGTGGCTCATAATACACAATGAATATGAAGCTTATTTATCACACGACATTAGGTCAGCAAAGTTCTCCAATGACATGTACCTTTAGAAATTAGGTTGAAGTTTTGTAATATTCTAATGAACTTNAATGATACCGAGAAACGGTGACNCGTTTCTCGAATATATTTTTGCACAGAACTATACCTGTCCCTCGGTCATTTTNAATCTACAGCATCCCGAATCGCNGAGGTCAACATGAATCATTTCAGTCNCCATTCTGGCCACATTGATGCCTCCCGGCTAATTCAATTCAACCGTACTCTACCTAGCTCTATTTTTCTATGCATATCCTAGTTAGAATCCGTATCAATTGCATTGCGTTCTCTTACCCCAAGCATAAATCATATTCTATTCGTCGGTGGTACTGCTGCAAAATGTCCGGGAAAATCACTAAAGTACTTCTGCTCGACAACGTCGATCCTGCCGCGAAGGAAATTCTGGAAAAGAACGGAGTACAAGCGGAACTATGCAAGGAGAAATTCTCGAGTGACGCTTTAATCGCAAAGCTACAAGGTTTCGACGCAATGGTGGTGAGATCGGCGACGAAAGTTACTGCCCAGGTTATTGAAGGATGCCCGAATTTAAAGATTATCGGTAGAGCTGGTGTCGGTGTGGACAACATCGATATCAAAGCTGCGACACGTAACGGAGTAGTTGTGATGAATACTCCGGGAGGCAACACGATTAGCGCCGCGGAACATACGTGCACGTTGATTTGCTGCCTTGCGAGAAACGTACCTGGTGCCGACGCCCACGTCAAGTCTGGAAAATGGGACAGGAAGGCATTCATGGGTCATGAGTTGTACGGAAAAACGCTCGGAATTGTCGGCTTGGGAAGGATCGGACTAGAAGTGGGTTCGAGGATGCGTTCTTTCGGGATGAAAACCATCGGTTATGACCCTATTGTGAGCCCCGAGGCCGCCCGCGAACAGAACGTCGAGTGGATGGAATTGGAAAAATTGTGGCCACAAGTCGATTACATAACCGTGCACACGCCTCTGATTCCTCAAACACGAGGTCTCGTAAACGCAAAAGTGTTTCAAGCTTGTAAACCAGGAGTCCGCGTCATCAACTGCGCCAGGGGTGGCATTGTGGATGAAGATGACTTGTTATCCGCGTTGGAGTCTGGCGCTTGTGGTGGTGCCGGGCTTGACGTATTCGTGGATGAGCCCGTGAACAACGCGAAGCTGGCCAACCATAAAAACGTGGTGGCGTGTCCGCATATCGGCGCCAGCACCAAAGAAGGACAGGCGAGATGTGGCAGGGAAATGGCCGAACAGTTTGTGGATTTTAGCAACGGAAAGAGCTTTTTCGGAGTCCTTAACGCACCTGCACTTAGCGCGGCTGCGTCTCCGGAGGGAGCTGCTTGGACCCAGCTCGCCACCGGTCTGGCGAATATCTTGAGGAAATGTGCAAAAGGCTCCACCAAATACTCCGTTGCTGTGACCACGTCTGGCCATTGCTTGCAGAAAATGGGCCGCGCCATCAAAGCTGCGGTTTGCCAAGGTCTCGTGGAAGGGGCGAAAGCCAATTTGGTGAATTCTGTTCCGTTGGCTGAAGAAATCGGTGTCGACGTTTCCATCGAGCATAAAAACGCAGCGTTTACCGTCTTGTCTCTCAAAGTGACGTCGGAAGTGTGCAATTACAAATTGGATGGATCTGTGGTTGACGGCAAACCTGCGTTGGTCGCTGTCGATGGCGAATCGCTTGCCTCGCCGCTAGTCATTGGGCGAAATATGCTACTGTGTAAATCTGCATGCGCGCAGGGTAAAATTGGAGAAGTAGTGAATGCATTATCCGTCCAAAAAGTAGCTGTGAAGGCGCTGTCGGCCACTAATGTTTGGATGATCGTGACGACAGGCTCTCCGGTGGATACCGGCCCGCTACAAGGCACTGTGGATATGGTAGTACAAGCATAGGCAATTGAATAGCAGTTCTACGTCGGGAAGTAGGTGATGTGATAGTAACTGCCAATCAGCAATACAATTTTTTTCTATTCCGCCGCCTGTAATTCGTCCACTGTGAGTAGTGGCTTATCTTGTCTCACCCAGACTGTAGCCAACTTCAATCCAATTTGAATTCTGGTGTCCACGTATCATTGTGCAGATAGAAAATTGTTCCATTTGTGAAATCAAATTGCAAGCCCGTCATACGTATCTTGTTATTTCACACATTAGCCGCAGACACATTTGGTGTAGATTTCCACAACTTTTATTATTGTTTTGCCGTCGCTCCTAATACATGTTCTCTCTCTTTCAGTCATGATTACCTCGTTTGTAACCTGTTGCAAGTCACGTTAGCTCTAATCATAAATGTATTCATGTATGCTGCAAATACGTCAATTGTGTGCCAGAATTTCTAGCTTCCATTCAATTTATCGAAATGTACTGATACCCCGTTGTACTCTGCTCTGTTGGGTAATTAATGAAAAATTTACCTCGCCAATATTTGAGTCCATTGTTGCGTGATCATTACCCCGAGTACCTNTGCATGAACTCTGTTGATGTTATATCGCAGTGTGTTACGATAGAATGTTAAATATTCCATCAACGTGATTTTTGATGCAAGGGGAGGGAGANAATCTTTATCATGTGGTCGATATTTTCNCGTGATCCCGTCAANGACTTTGCGTTNGAAGTGGGGGAAAAGGTNCCGGGATTAGAGGAGCAGAGTATCTGGACACTCCACACGGGGAAGCGAAAGGTGTGTCTTTGCCGCGTTTTGGTGCGGTGATAAGTGTTCCGCTGGCTATAACAGTATGAGAGATTCTTTATCTTCTCCGATGTGTGGCTAAGTCATCCGCATAAGGTTTCAGCCAGTGTTTTTACGATAAATGCCCTTTACTAACCTAGTGAAAGTAGAATATGAAAGTCTGAAGAGTATTTCAACATGTAGCTGACCACCTCTGAGTTCCTAGGGCTGCCTTTGGGAATCAATCCTTCGATATCTGGTCTACGAGACCAACCGTATAATTACTGAACTGGTGTGTCTACTGTATGGAATTCAATACCATTCTATTAATGAGGTCAAGCCTGCTTGTAATGTACGGAAGTTCTTCGTATTGTTAGGCCTACGTCTCAATTTCAGTTTTTGATCATTGCTGCAGTGATATGCTCAGAAATATGGACATTAGTAGCGTTCTTGCATCAATTCCATTACCAATTCCTGTGAGTCTTTTCCCAGGCGAATGGAGAGCCGGTGTCTATTTTCGTGTTCGACACCTCGTCCGATGGAAATGATTCCGTTAAACAAGTTGCAATCGGCTCTGTCAAGAGATTGAAAACTCTGCGACACCCCAACGTGCTGACGTTCATCGACAGGTAAACTTGTTATTAGGACATCTTACCAAATGTTTTCTGCACTGGTGATGGTGAGGATTTGTGTCTGCCAACCAACCGTGTGTTTGAGGCTGAAAGAGTAACATGTCTTTTCCATGACTTACCGGGTTGAAAATATTTGATAGGAGGCGAGTTCGGTAATAATTGTTGCTACTTGCTAGTATCTGAGAAAGTTGAAGGGATGCTCTGATCAAGTTTTATGGCACAACAGCCTTAAATATGCCTGTCACAGTAAATTGAACTCTGACTTGATGGGCTATGGCCTTGGTGGCACCATACCTAAAGTTGAAGTACCTGTACCTGCACTCATGAAAAGTAAAAGTAGAGTTGCTCAGCAACTGTCCAGTGACCATCCCTGAGCTTGATGATTAAGAAATTGTGAGTCAACATGTCCTAGCCACCATTGCCGTGTATCTGGTAGATAACACTGCGTCGTGGCCTGTATTTTTTATCAAAATTTTTCTTTGTAGCCTGGAAACTCCCAAGACCATCTACATTGTTACGGAACCGGTGACACCATTAAGTCAACAACTGAAAACTTTGAGCGAGGGCTCGGCTCGAGAAATAGCTATTTCGTGGGGCCTTCACCAGATATCTGTAAGCAGAGAAAAATAGCGTTTATCATTGCATGCTCGTTGCCCACTCTGCTCAGTGTTGGATTGATTCAAAAGATTTGTTGTTTTGTTGCAGAAAGGACTCGGCTTTCTGGTGAACACCGTCAATCTTATACACAACAACGTTTGCATGTCTTCTATTTTTGTGGACAAGAGCGGAGAATGGAAGTTGGGTGTGTGTTTAGATTTAAGCTCATTCCGTCAATGTTTTTGTTTGCAACATACGGTGTTTATTTATTTCCGCCGATGTAAACTTTTCTTTTCTTTTGATCTGCATTTGTTGCATCAGTGAAAACTGAATGGTCACCTCTCGGGAATGGATCAACCTTCGATTTCTTTGTAGGTGTTGATATACATTCGCCTTTGATATACCGGTACATTGATTTTATTTATTTATATATTGTATTTGTTTTTCTTTTGTATTTGGGCTGTACAGCACTGTTGTCGGTGGTTGTGAAAGTGCCAATTAGTGTAGATTATGATGTCTAGCAAAATCGTAATTCAGATCGTTACCCCATTNTTATGAACAAGCCATCCAACATTGTGAATCGATTGATGAATTACCGTTATCCAATTGANTGGTGGAGGGTTGCTGATCNTGCCTACAAACTGATGAATAGANGTATTCTAGAAATGCGCACCAAGCAGGATTGAGNACTAGTCCATGGAGTATTCCATTGATTTATATTCACGAATTGCAACGTTAAAAGTTTGTAGTATGATACCGGGATTNGTCGATTTGAGGTACCTCTCAAAATATTNACCAGACTTACACAACCATGCGAACCGAATTTATATTCCAGGCGGCGTCGACTATATGTATCCGGCATCCGGAGATGGAAGCAATCTGCCGCCTTTCAAAACACTGCCGATTTTAGAAAAGTATGACCCTCCTGAAAAATCNGCGAAAGCTCGCAACAGGAGGTCCTCTAAATGGTAGACTTGACCGTTTATGAGGGTTTTGAGAGTTCTGCTATCCATCCGTTCTTNTATTTGCTCCAGGTCGTCTGATATGTGGGGTTTGGGATGTCTGATATGGGAGGTGTTCAACGGGCCGCTTCCTAGGACTTCGTCNCTGAAAGTTGTCGGAAAAGTATAGCATTGTGAACGATGATGANTTCAGCTTTTGTGTCTTTATTCTTGTTTATTTTTGTGTCTAGATACCGAAAAATTTAATTCCACACTACTGTGAACTCGTGGGCGCCAATCCAGCGGCGAGACCAAGTCCNGAAACCTTCATTGAAAATTGCAGGAACGAAAGATCCTTTATGAACAATCATTTTGTTGATGCCAACTTATTTTTNGANGAAATTCAGGTTNGGAGNTCAATTTCGAACAAANTGTCGATTTTTTTTTNGCTCAACCGTCGTTTTCTGTTCAAGATTAAAGACCAGAACGAGAAAAATGGNTTTTTTAGCGAACTGTCAAATCACCTNGACACGTTCCCTCGTGATTACAGCAANCACAAAATATTGCCGCAANTATTNAACGCATTCCAGTTTGGNAACGCCGGTTCTGCCGTTCTTCCACCTTTATTTAAAGTGAGCCCCTTGCACTTTTGTGTCGTTCGAAAATCGTGTATTGTTTTTATATTATTCAGCTCGGTTCGTTACTTGAACCTGACGAGTATCAGACTAAGATCGTGCCGTGCGTCATTAAACTGTTCAGCTCAACGGATCGCGCCACTAGAATTCATTTGTTGCGTCAGTTGTCCTTGTTTGTGGAACATCTGAAGCCGCAGGTAGGCCAGTTTGGTATTTATGGTGGTTCCGTAACGTTTATTGAAATATAACATGAATGTTCGAGTTTACTCGCAAAGTTTGACTTCAGTATTCAAACATGGTTTAGCAGTATTTGTTTCTGATCCAAGTCGGGCTAAATAAACCGTCTGTTTTGGATTGACAGGTTTTACTTCATTCCCATTCTCAACTTAATCACTCGTAATGAATGGAATGAGTAGGTGATTGGAATGGATTATGCAGGATTTGTAGAATTTGCTATTTAATTGACCCATTTGTCCCTGTCTGTCTGGTTTACAAGCCTGAAGCCAATCTATAGGGACATGTAAACTCAGCTTGAATATGAAGAGGATTGAAAATCATTTTCTNAAATCTATGAGAGAACATATCTCGAATTTGGGGTTGCCACAGCGNATCGAGGCCCGGTGATCCGCAAAATGATTTGGNTGAAGTTTTACATCAACTGCCCTTCGTGCCACAAATTTACCCAGCAGCTGGGTTTTGGGGATACAGCCATGGGTGCTCAAATCCAAGACCTCTTTGCGAGAACAGGGTGCAACCACTGAGATGCGGGGGNTCCTTTCTCAGTGCTGTAAGCACATTTAATTATCTTGACACTAGCATGATACCTTAAAGTAGCCGCGTTCTCTGCATCATGGAATTATGTCGTGAAATTTTTCAGATCATCAACTCNCAAATATTCCCGAACGTCGTTACCGGTTTCATGGATACGAATCCAGCAATAAGGGAGCAGTCTATTAAGGTAACTGTTATGTAGCTCTGCAATTGATGATTTAATTGTGCTGCTTCCTCTGNGTTTAGCCGTGGGCTTGTAAGAACCAGAGTTTGTCGAATTAGTCATCGTTNGTACTCGTGTCTCAAGTAGAAGTANAAGTAACAATTTACAAGTATGTAAAAGACAGTGTTGGGATTACTGGAGTCACCTTTTTCGCATGACTTGACTTGACTCGAGTCATTTTGCTAAAATGACTTGACTTGACTCGGCGTATCAGAAATGTGAATTGACTCGTGACTCTGAGCAAAATTCACGAGTCAATTTCAAGTCATAAAGTAATCGGTGTCGATAAAAATCACTTTATCTTCCATATGTTCGGATTGTTCGCGAAACGCTGATGTAACCCGTGAGAGCGACCAATAATTCAATGACCGTGCGTTTTACTGAGCCTCCATTGTTCTCTCACAAATAAATTGACCGCAAACGAAGTGATCGAAGCTTACAGCTGTCGTAAACTAGTTTAGTAAAGTAATTTTATAGCAAAATGTCTATTTCTGTTCCATGTTCTTATCTTAACAAAATCTCTTATTTTATTGAAATTGAATTCGAATATATTTATAAATAGTCGATCCTCAACCATTGGCGCAGGCTCGAATTGTATCATATCAATTTGTAAATGGGTACTGTATTGCATCTTATCAATTCGTTTCTCTATTCTCTATTTTGGCTGGTAACTACAAACTGAGGCTATGCAATTACTTACGTAGTTAGCAGTTCTGCGTATATGTGAACGATACAGCGCCTTCTTGCGTGTATATTTAACTCTATATTCGCTCATCGCTTCAAAATCAATGACCACTCAATCTGAATTTCAGACAGCTAGCAAAATGCAATGACGTAATCATGCCTCATACTTCGAAAAGGCTACATGACTTGAATTGTGACTTGACTCGGGACTTGACTCGAGTCACCTCCAAAAATCGAGTGATTTGACTTGACTCGAGTTACCTTCGAAAATCGATTGACTTGACTTGACTCGAGTCAAAATGTGCAATGACTCGAAATGACTCGTGACTGGAAGGTAGTGACTTGATCCCAACACTGGTAAAAGAGTAAGTGTTTCAGGCCTAATTTTCCCTAAAAAATTGAAAACTGTCAAGTGCACGTAATCTAGAATCATAACCAGTTTTGTAACTTAACGCAAGTAGGCAACATTTAGTTTTATACTCAAAGTTACTGATCCCCCGCAGGTAAGAACCCTACGCATATGTGCATCTAACATGATGTGTCTGTTCCAGGCTATGCTGCTGCTCGCGCCAAAACTCAACGACAACAATCTCAACAACGAGCTCATGAAACATTTTGCGCGGTTGCAATCTCGCGACGACCAAGGACCGATCAGGACCAACACAACGGTTTGCCTTGGGAAAATCGCGTGTCATCTGAATGCTGCCGTAAGTGATCGCGAATCGCTGAGCCACCGCAGAATCGTTTGTTGATGGAGCGTTCTGTTTTTTCCTTGCAGACTCGGCAAAAAGTAATAGCGTCCGCTTTTACGAGAGCGATGAGGGATCCGTTTCCTGCCGCCAGGATANCCGGGGTGCTCGCGATGGCTGGAAATGTGCAATATTTCAACGCAAAGGATTGCGCATACAAGGTAAATTAACTTCTCNGTACTGTGCCTGTACAATTGAGACTCCTGTACTTTGCACACAATCTATTTTGAGGCCAAGTACCAGTTATCGANTGAATGTATTTAAATATGCTGTNGATATGACTACCAGNGTTCTACATAGCCTTCAGCCACTGACTCGTTGTCCATTGAGCCAATAGGTCCTGTGCCAAGACGTTTTCATGGAATTTCAATCATTTAAGATGTGTCAGGGTTATCCCTGAAATGTGCTCACCCTAAAATGTAAGCTACTTTGCTATAATACTTTTTAACATATCTATGTCTCTTCAGGTTTTACCCGCCTTATCCGCCCTGACCGTCGATGCCGATAAAAATGTTCGTGACAAGTGTTTCACAACGATATCTACCTTCCTCNAGCGGCTGAAGCAAGCTTCNGACGATCCCGAATATGCGGCAAAGATGGGTGTGTAACTTGTAACTGCATATCAGTAACGGCTCAAANGACGTGCGGTATCAACAAGCATGAGGTTGAAACTAATATCATCAAATAATCCCATTTTGTCATGATGTTTTTGCCCACCATTCTATTCCATAAATTTTATGTTGTTGGCNGGTTTTAAAATTTCGACTCAAACATCAGGATGATATCAACGTCCCTGTTTTNGCAGGAGGGTCTTAAACTGGGATTCACAGACCCCTTTGGGATTCCNACGACTAGTTTTAAGTGGTCTGTGAACGGCCAATGTCGAAACTACAACTGTAAAACTACATTGTCCCATGTTTATAAGAGATCTGTCCATATTTTTGCATTAATTCATGACGTGGGCTGAATNGAAGTATCGACTTCTTTAGTCATCAACTTTTCAAATTTTGCGGTTAGGTTACTCGCAAATTGTGAAGTACAATAAATTTTCTCNAACTANGTCACAATAAGGGGTCGATGCTAGACGCTACCACCCAAAAAATTACAGGTGTGCGCTAAGAAAAGCTGTTGTATTGGTTTCTAGCTAGCGATTCCGTAAGCTGCAAATTTCCACTATTTGTCAGACAGCTTGATAGTAATATTGTGTGATTGCCGACGTGAACTGCTGCCTTGGAATTCTGACAATAATGCGACTTTGCGTTTAGATGCCGAAGCCGCCACTGCCTCCACAATCTCGTCGTCAAGTATCACGGCATCTGCCTCAGGTTGGACCGGATGGATGAGCACTGGCGTGTCATCTATTACATCAAGATTGTACAAGAAAGAACAGGACAGCCTGGCGGTAACAGGTATGTCAAGACCTCGTGGTGCGGTGAATCCAGGCTGCGCAATCGGTGGATACCCACAGGTCTCTCAGCTTTCACAAATCACACCAGCATGTCATGAACATGTAGGCTATACACTGTGTCCAAGTAAAATGATTTAGCCGTAACCTATTACTTTACGGCTTGAAATTGACTAAAAAATTTGGCTTTGAGTCATGTGTCAATTTAAATTTATGAAACACCGAGTCCGAGTTTAGTCGTTTTGGAAAGTGACTCGAGTCAAATCAAGTCGCGAAAGAGTTAAGTCGTTTTGGAAAGTGACTCGAGTCAAATCAAGTCGCAAAAGAGTTGACGCGATTCCGACTCGAGTCAGCTCGTGTCATGTCAAGTCAACGCACGCTCTGACTTTAACGATCGTGAATGAATTCTGTTCAATGCTAACTATGAAAAGTTATACCACAAGAAGGGTGGGCGATGTGTGTATTTTACTATCCGCATCTGCGCTGTAGACGTGCCCCACTTGCCGTAACATCGATTTGTAACGTTGTAGAGACGCAAAATCGAAAAGACTCCGAAACGAAGGATACTGCTGCTTCGACACAAGAAAGTAACCCGGAACCGCCCAACAAGGAGGATCTTGAGCAGGACGACGACGCTTCCGACTATGGCGAGGATGGAGAAAATCAAGGATGGGACGACCTCGAGGTTTGTTTGGCGTTGTAAATTTGCGATCTTGATTTTGAGTGTCCTGGAGATTTGATTTGATTTATGTGCTTGGCTTGCTCGTTTCAATCTGACAGACGGTGACAAATCTCCTTGATGTTGATTTATACGCGNGCGATTTCGCTGCGCATGATTTGTGCATGAGGTGAAATTTTTCTTATTGTCAGGCAAAGGTGTCCTTGNTTATTCGTGATTGATCAGTAGATTTGTTCCTAATAATANCGACGGCATTAAACACGGTAGTTATCAGACGTACGAAGTATCGNTAACTACTCGGTTCGTATAAACTGGTCTGTAACGGAAATGCTCTGGTCTCATTTACATGGATTTGGGTACCTATCATCCATGGACTATTGCCTGGTGTGCTCCATAGAGGGTCAGTGATGAATTACTTCTGATTTTTTGGAGTACTGAAGTAGGTTCGACTACTTGCACTACCTGGTTACGATTTTTGACTACCGGTACCAACTGATTTCAGAACTAGATCTAGAATACTTACTTGAAAATCACTACTTCTACTTACCGTAATTTTCCGAATATAGTGCGCCCCCATGTATAATACGCACCCTTAAAATGACGTGTATATTCTGGGAAAAAGCCTGTACCCATGTATAGTACGCACCCTGCATTCGCAGTACATGAGTACATGAATAGTTGCGGTTTAGTATTCGATGTTGTTCTGTTTTGCGATGTCACTGTCGAACAATCATGACATGATGATCGCTAATCACAATACAATTAACGACATTGTCTCTAACGAGAGTAGATAGTAGCCAAAGCCTGTGAGGTCGGCGACGCGATAGCTCAGGCTAGCGACACACGACATCTTGCGCACATGGCCTATTACAATTACAGATGCGATTGCTCAGTCCAACGGTTATGTCGGGCGCACCAGTCCTGTTGGAGATGCGACTGATTACACAAGCGATTATATCTTGCGCACATGGCCTCTTGTGTATGCGATTGTTAAGGCCTGTCGTTGACACGATGAATCAACAAGGATTGCCGCGCACGCTTGTAGCAATCAGCGACCTAATTTCGCTGGCGTACAAACCGAAAACCAACTCAGCAAGAGATCGCGTGCTTTACAGACGACACTCGTTAATTAGAAACACGATTTTCGTTAATTGGCAACAAGCTTCTCTATTTGGCAGCGCGTTACACTCTATAATACGAATTACGATGCCCAATGGCTAAAGGTGATGCGCGATTTAAACAAACACGAAGAAAGGTGTGATTTCAAGTTTTTGACTGAGCGATTTTTTTTCAAGGCTTGCTGTACCCATGTATAATACGCACCCCCCTATTTTAGGGCAAAAAATCGGTAAAATTACGCGCATTATACATGGAAAATTACGGTAGATAACCTATTACGCGATGCAAAGACAAATTTTTGGCCCCAGAATTGGATAATTAGACATTTTAATTGATGCTCCACCTTCATGAAAGCAAAAAATATGAATTTTAAAGATTTTTGCAAGCAGCGCCATCTAGTGACAAAAGAATTTTGAATCGCAACATCTTTTAAACCGC
>ATSW01003863.1:0-10960 GCA_000444245.1 Botryllus schlosseri
CAGCGCTAATGGCTGTGGACTATATAAACTATATTAGAATTCAATTTCAATAACACGAGTTTGGTTAAGTTAAGAACAGAGAACAGAAATAGATATTTTGCTATTAAATTACTTTACTATAGTAGTTTACGACAGCGTAAGCTGTAAGCTTCGATCACTTCGTTTCCGATCAATATATTTGCGTGAGAACAATGGAGGTTCAGGAAAAAGCACAGTCATTGAATGATTTGTCGCTCTCACGGGTTACACGAGCGTTTCGCGTACAATCCGAACATATGCAAGACACAATGATTTTTATCGACATCGATTGCTTGATGACTCGAAATTGACTCGTGAATTTTGCTCCGAGTCACGAGTCAATCCGCATTTCTGGTACGCCGAGTCAAGTCAAGTCAAGTCATTTTAGCAAAGTGACTCGAGTCAAGTCAAGTCATACGAAAAAGGTGACTCGAGTCTGACTCGAGTCAAGTCATGACTCGAGTCATCCCAACACTGGCTATTACTAACCAAATTGTCGCTACTTTAAGAGCGTACGTCATGAAGTTTGTTAATCAGAGAAAATGCTGATCGCGTAGTTCAAAACTGCCAATCGTGATACATTTCGTGCGGAGATCATAAAGTTAGCTGATCCGGGAAAATGCTAATCGTCTGATTAAAAACTGTTGATCGGGACACATAAAATCGGTAAAGGTTACGCACGTTCATTTACCGAGTTGTCTCGAATTGATAAGTAAGTTCATGCGAATTCGAGTTGTTGACTGTCAGTTGTCAGGTTGTTGAATGAAACGGCAGGCGGCTGATAAAAGATAGTGCGATTTTACCAGGTAGAATTATCATCATCGAAAAATGTAAGTCGTATCCAATGTAACCGCGAAAGAGGGGTGGAATCTTCCACGTACACAATAGAGATATAACTGTCCTATGCAACACCCTAAGATGACGCGCTTCTGCCAGCTTCGTTGGTTTTTATTTTATACAGACGAAAACAGTTTTATGGAAGCATTAATTGTTTAGTAACGGATAAATCAAAATATACTTACTTCACGATGTATCCTTGAGGACAGTTACAAATTTAAACCATAATGTTCATAATAATTATTTTATGATCTATAAAAATTGCGATGTAAATACAATTAAATGAGATTGATATTCCAAATATTAGACACTGATACAAAGCTGGCAACGAGTGCGAAACTGAAAGGCAATCAAATATATAACAGTTACCTCGCAAAGGTCATACAAGGTTTATTGAGCCGTCACGTTTATGGCTCTTGAAGTCCGAAATCGCGACTTCATCCAATTAGGGTACAGCGACACAACGCAACGTATTANATNNATTGCTCGGCAATGGTGCGTGCATAATTAGTTGATTGTCCGATAATGAGCAAATCAATTATCTGGGAGACAATCATCATAATCACATTTTTTGCGTAGGAAATTTACCAACTCTACAGTTCACCCAGGTTTTCTAAATCATGAGATTAAAATGTAACTCAATCGACTTTATGAGCAACGATCAATCTGTCTCCTGGGTTGTTAAATCCTGATGAACGATACAATCCACTNTATAATCAATCAAACTTTCTGATATCCGCCCTAAACTGTTAATTCCATAGCTCCATTTCCAGTGACGGCTCGGCGTTGGGCAGTGTTTCTCAAACNTTTCCTATCGTGCAAGACTAACTTGATTTTACATTGCACTACTTACGCTACGTTTTATATTCACCTGACACCTGAATGAATTATTTTAGTCATATGTACTCTAATATATTCTCGCTTCGATATGGTTCAAATTCATCGTGATTAGTATACTGTTGGATTCGTTTGTTTGCCCGAGTAGCCTAGTTAGCCAATATCACTGGTTGCTGATTGGTTTTCACTGCTGTTAAACTGATGACACGCAATAATACCAACTTGAAATGGTCGCACAGCTGAAGTAATCCTTACAATGAGGGACGTGAAAGCTAGATTCGATACAGCTAAAATAACTGAGCTCTCCGCAAACCACGTTTCGAGAGCCACTAGTATATGGAAACTCAGCTTAGNTATAATTTTGTGCAACAAATAAACAAACAAATATTTTTTATAGACGCAAGCAATGNTCTCTCTAAGCTGCGCACGTGCGCAAATGCGCAGTGCTGAAACGGTCTCTGCGCACAGAAAATCTAAGCTGTGCACTAGGGTTTTTCAGATTTGGGCATTTTTTTGGAAACTTGTTTTACGCACTTCCAAATGATGGTTTGGTACATGAAAACACCTCTAAAAGCGATTTTGGTCATTTTCATCGCGATCTTCCTAGCCCGCGAAGCACCCCAAAGATCCATGGGCCGATTCTCCTTACTGCCGACGATTCACCATTGCCGGTTTGTAGCTTTTGTGAAGTTTGCGGTAGAAAACTGCTGAGCAGAGGTGGGAAATATCAGGTTGAAATATCTTTTTGACGATTGAACATACCTACAGTCCTATACCTGCCAGATGTGTCCCACCTTCAGGTATTTGATATAGGTGGCCGGGTTGTATGTATGAACGAATACCCGCAATTTCATCATGTTTTACCTTCGTAAATGTTAATNAAAGACATATTTTATGTGAANGCAATGTCACCTTTATAGCAGCTCCAATTCGCCTACTCTAAATCAGGTTCTGCAGTATTTGATACGTCTGAAAGAAAGATGCCCCCCTCGACCACAAAAACCCNGGGCCGTCCTGTTCAAGACGTTGTCATACTGGCAGAATACGTAGGTACAAGCTCATGATACTNGGCTTCTTCTCAAAAGATCATGGCAGTTAAGCCATGGCGCCAAAATGGGGGACNTGATCCTCAATTACCAATGTCATTCTGTCAGAAAACGTCCATGGTGTTTCTACGGAAAAAGCAACAATAATCTCAACACATATTAGTCATCGTCGTCACCCTTTATGGTATGTTCTTACAACTGAGTTCTCATAAAAACAAATATCTGGCACAGACTATGTTTCTGAAACTTGATGAATTTATTGTAAGGAGATTTGCATTATCAAACTTAAAAGCAGAATAAGGCAAAACACGAATCAGCACATAGTAGGCCGACCATTTACGTGACAATTAGGAAATATGAAACGGAAGTTANTATNATTGAAGAAAATATTGAAAATTAGGTAAGCATAAAAAGAAAAAGTGGATAACGACAGGCTCTAGTCTCAGGCAGGCTTATAAGGATTTCAGTGTGGATTTATTGAGGTTGTGATACTTCTGACNNTGTTGTTCAACAACTTGCAGCAGACTTTCCTTTTGGAGTTCATCATCTGTGATGATCGAAGCAAAGTCGGCGTAAGTTTAACTCCTNTTTCAGCATCGTCATTCACGACTTTGACATTTCTTACAAAATGGCTCATGTNNTTGTATAATTCATACTGAGGCCAGCGTTTCACAAGCTGATTCAACCATTCTCCAGAACACTAAAATTAGCTGAACAAATGCCATGACTGAAGGCCCACTAAACCGGCCAAAGTGGTGTACCCCTCTGTANCCCCGTCTGATGAGAGAATANGTGGCCNGNGTCGATAAGATTGCGGTTTTTCAACTTTCAGTAGGCGGCTTGCAATGCTTTTTCTGGAATNGCAACTTTATTTTTCTGAGAATAGGGCATAACGCACAGTTTCTTCTACAATGTACCATGCATGCTTCTTCAACTTATTGAGAGCAGATTCAGCAGCATCTTTAGTGGTAGTTGTGTAATCGCGTATCTCCTGAATGAACCGCAATTCGTTTCCCGGTGCGTCACGCCCCATATTGCAGTCCAGCGAAGCAGGAACATAGAACAAGCTTAGAAACAAACATGCGTTCCAGTTGAGTAACGCAACTTGACGAGTATTGCATCTGATCAGCTCACATGAACATACTCTCAGAATATTGAATCNGTCTCNNATNCACATGGCAGCGTACGGTGCATTTGCTCAAGGTATTATTCTTGCCATATTCCATATTTTGAACACCTCCTCAACGGTTGGAAGAAGACAATCCTGTGTTTTGGTAGTTTTGGGACAGTCCTCTTTCAGATACAGCAAATACTGTAGAACCTAGCGTAGAGTAGGTAACTTGGAGTGAATAACACACTCAGATGAATATCCGACCAAATAATGAGCAGACTTCGATCTTGTTATTGGTGGGTCCAGCACAGCCTTTTCCAACGTTTAAGACATTCTTCTTCAACCAAATTCTAGTCTATACTATCAAATTAGCTGACTCGGTATCTTACAGTTACACTAAAATTGAATCAAAGATTACTGACATAACATATTACATACTTTCCAGTAACATTTACTAGCTTAACACCAGCTGAAAACATCTGCGCATCTGTTCTCGACTCACAACACGATTGTGCCACTTCGCTATACGATTAATAACAAATGTGCAACCAATACATGTTTCCCATGAACACGACAGAATGGTTGTGCATGGTAAAACAAAGATACATCTGGCATTTATAGGATTGCATTTCAGTACAGGTATGAAAACAAGTATATTTCCCATCCCTACACAGCCGTTTTGAACTGATAACTTCACAAAAGCTGCGAACCAGTGACACGGTCAACACTACAGACAAAAATGACGTAAAAACTCTAGTGAATCGTCAATAGTAAGGAGAATCGACCCGTGGGTCTTCGGCAGGGTTACCATATTTCTGTGACACAAATTCCGGACACTCTTTAGCGCCCACTAGAGGATTTCAAAATGAGTTATGACGTCACACTGGCAAAGCTTTGCTCATAGACCAGAAGTGGTGACGATCCGGTTCAGGAGTATGTGGCTGTGTAACCGGGACCGAAACCACATTGTCAGCCCCTTCCCACCCAAATAAACGGTGATTTTGAGTAGGGATGGTGTGAACCTCTGAAAGGTTCAGGTTCGTGTGAACGCGAACCTTTTTGAAAGGTTCTGTGTAAACGCGAACGTGAACCTCATGACGTCACGTGACGTCGTATTGCTAATTCCAATCCTATCTTTCAATGAAGTGATAGCCTATATTAATGTACACGATACCTAACGACGACTCGGACCACATAATGCCACAATGCCGAAATACATATTGGCGTTTTAAACGTCGTCAAATGTATCATCTGATGCATTCAAATGATATAATAATCCCATTAAATTTATATTTTCCGTCACTTTGCCAACAATTTCGACGAGGACTTGCCATGGAATATAAGCTTACTCCTTAACGGTCTAGGCCAGACCGGACAATGTATTCGGCATCTGAGTATTGTTGCATTGATATTGATCACAGTATAAAACGGGTTTCTGTACTTCCTACCGATATTACGCACAAGTTATACAGCAGTAGCCAAAACCTCAATCGCACGGATTTGGTCTTGACGATGAAATAAACATATGAGGTCAAGAATGACCCCGTACGCCTGCGAGATATTTTACATCAGAAAACGATATCAATCTCATTGATTGGTTGAATAAGCATCATTCGCTGACTACATGTAGTGTATTGAGCTCGTGATGTTGTGTGATTGCAGGTCAAGCTCACAGCAGGGAGTCACTAAATATTCACAAACAGAAAGCTGGATATTTCGACAAAACTTTTATAGCAAAGCAACTGAAATGTTTGAAATTGTCAAGGTGCATGCTCGTTTAGTGATGATTTTTCATGCTGCCAGCGCCATGCATAGGGTGGCTCGTAGTTGAAATGCAATAAATATGAACCAAAGATGTTATAATGAAGTGAAAATTGTAACATATGAAAAAGGTTCACAGTGCAGAACCTACCAAGGTTCTGTTGTGAACGCGAACTTCTAAGTTTCCGAGGTTCACACACAGAACGCGAACGTGAACCTCACGTTCACACCATCCCTAATTTTGAGCCCACCATGCAGGGTAATCGATGCAACATCGGGGGGGCTTGCTATATGAATATGAATCTGCTTTCCATATGCATCTGGTCGTTAAATATTTTGAATGAACTTTATCAATAATATTGGTTGTTCCATATATTACTGTAGCGACCCCGTTACGGCGTATACCTGTAGCAATAACGGGGATCGCGGGTGTGTTACTGGGCTCGGGACCTCGCCTCTTTGTGACTGCCGCCTGCTCAATATGACACTTACAATCACGGCACAACCGACAACACCACAAGTCTATGCGGTTATAATATTATATTAATACGACACAAGAAACTCATAATAAACGATACTCACGGACACATATAACGGAACCCAGACGATATACGAAGCCTATATACGACGCATGCACTACACAGCAAACTAACGACACTCCACGCTAACCCCACGCCGCACGCACACATTGTCACATACCTATCAGCCTAAACCTGTGCCCAGCAGCAGTCTTGCCATCTATAAGCGAGTACGAACTACCAACGGGGCAACATCACTCCCTAGGTGCTCGCGCAGCACTGTCAGTGACTAGGCTGTGCCCCAGCCTATCCGCGCAGAGATTCCGACCGGTACATCCAACTCAAGCCCGCAAATACAAGACCAACTACTAACTACTTCACGCCCCAACTGCCTAATACCACCACTACGTCACGCTACTGCCCCCAACTACTAATACTTCACGCCACCAAAGACAGAGACATACTCACTCGCATCCATCTTCAGCCACGCTCTCAGCCAACTCTCTCGACTCAACCAACCCAACACGCGGTCTCCAGCCATACCACGCGCAACAATATTCTAAACGGCAGATATAGAACATTCCGGAAACCTCGGGTTTCCACATTACTATATAGTTACTAGTCTCCGCCCACATGATCAGAGTTAGCGGTAGAGATGGTGAAGGATGATGAGTTCGAAAATACAGAGAGCGTAATCGTAAATCGGTAAGTCATGTTCACGTCCCACCGATAAGATTGTTTATCAGCCTTATGCAGGTGCACACTACGGAGCGTTATAAACACCCCACGCCCAGTTTTTCCAACCTTTCATGGTAGCGACTCCATCTTCAATTTGAAAATGTTCCGTGACCAGGATCAAAATTTGACGAGCTGATTACTAAAAGAAGTCAGCACCTTTGGCCCAGACTTACTCACGGGCTATTTTGGAAGCTGATTACGTTCAACATATTCGCGAACCCAAGAATGACGGCAAACGACCGCCAAGTTTGGAACCACTATATATCATTGAATAAAACATTTAATATTTAAACGGCCTTAACGATCTAGGAGTATACCGTTCTCCCATAATTGTGATTACAATTAGGCTTATTCCAATAAATGAAGGTTATTTTTATGTATATTTTATTGCACTTATTGTGAGGGTGGTAGTCCCCATACGAAAATCAATATGTGTGGTAGTAAATCGCACGCTGCGCGAAGAAAAATGTCATGCATCGGCATAAATTTTCCCAAAAATTAAGTTTTCATGTTAATTTACGAAAAAATTATGAGCCTACGACAAGTCATAAAAATTACGGTAATTTTGCATATTTTAAAGATTCCTTCCAGACGCTAGTTTGAACAGTGAAATTCCGGACATGTCCCGGAAATTCCGGACGTATTGCAACCCTAATGTAGCATCAATCTGCCCAAAAATAATATTGTTTATCTTGATTTAGGAAGAAATTATGCGCTTACTTCAAAATTACTGACATTTAGGCATATTTTAGAAATTCCTCCCGGACGCAGATTCTAACAGTCAAATTCCGGACATGTCCGGGAAATTCTGGACGTATGGCAACCCTAGCTAGACACGACGTCTTCGAGCAAAGTCTATAATGTGACGCAATAATTGGTAATGTGGGCTACTCCAACTACCTCATTCTTTGAGTGACGACAGCTTACAAGCAATCATGCATGATATAACGCACTAACTACTAATTGCTCAATGTGACTGATAATTACATTTCTTCTGAAATATTGTCCGCACATTTATACTATTTACATAGCGAGATATCTTATTGGTCACATTTCAAACGATCTCATAGTAGGATTATAGATCAGGAAGTGGGGTAGATATAGTTTGAAATTCTCGCCACGCTAACCTCAACCAAATACTGTACTAATAATCACGCAGATCGCTGCAGTATTGATCGCCTGTAGCTGGGATATTTTATGGGTGCGCCTATATTATAAATTATATTGCGAGTATTTACTTCAAACTTGCACGTGCCTCGTGCCAATGTACCGGAAATGCGATGATATTCTTATGGAGCAGGGGCGGGCAACTTGTTCAGTCAGCGGGCCGGGTATAGGAAAGTACTTGGCGGGTCGGATTCCTGGCTATTGTACCTAAAGAGATATTGGCATATTTCGAGATTTCGGGGGGATGAAAATTGACCAAGATTTATCTATGTTCCAGAAGGCCTAGAGCTACAACTCTGTTATCAGATTGTATTACTCTAAAAGTTACATCGAATACACGCAATGACTTATTCCTTGCTATTGTACCTAGAAAGATAATGGTATATTTCGAGATTTTAGAGGGTATGAAATTGACCAAGATTTCTCTATGTTCCCGAAGGCCTAGCGTAGGCCCTCGGGAACATAAAAAAATCTCGGTCGAATTGAACTATTCATAAATTTTCATACCCCCCCAAATGGCTAAATCTGCCAATATCTCCTAAACTACAATAGCGAGAAATACGCCGATAGGCTCTCTCGATGTAACTTTCGGACTGCTACAATCTGGTAGCGGAGTTGTAGCTGTAGGCCCGCGGGAACATAGAAAAATCTTGGCCGAATTAAACTTTTCATAAATTTTAATAGCCCCCAAAATGGCCAAATCTGCCAATATCTCCTAAACTACAATAGCGAGGAATATGCCGATAGGCACATTGGATGTAACTTTCTGACTGCTACAATCTGGTAGCGGAGTTGTAGCTGTAGGCCCTCGGGAACATAGAAAAATCTTGGTCGAATTGAACTTTTCATAAATTTTCATGCCCCCCCAAAATGTCTAAATCTGCCAATATCTCCTAAACTACAGTAGCGAGGAATACGCCGATAGGCTCATTCGATGTAACTTTCGGAGTGCTACAATATGGTAGCGGAGTTGCAGCTGTAGGCCTTCGGGAACATAGAAAAATCTTGGTCGAATTGAACTTTTCATAAATTTTCATACCCCCCCAAAAATGTCTAAATCTGCCAATATCTCCTAAACTACAGTAGCGAGGAATACGCCGATAGGCTCATTCAATGTAACTTTCGGGGTGCTACAATCTGGTAACGGAGTTGTAGCTGTAGGCCTTCGGGAACATAGAAAAATCTTGGTCGAATTGAACCTTTCATAAATTTTCATACCCCCCAAAAATGACTAAATCTGCCAATATCTCCTAAACTACAGTAGCGAGGAATACGCCGATAGGCTCATTCGATGTAACTCTCGGAGTGCTACAATCTGGTAGCGGAGTTGTAGCTGTAGGCCTTCGGGAACATAGAAAAATCTTGGTCGAATTGAACTTTTCATAAATTTTCATGCCCCCCAAAAATGTCTAAATCTGCCAATATCTCCTAAACTACAGTAGCGAGGAATACGCCGATAGGCTCATTCGATGTAACTTTCGGAGTGCTACAATCTGGCAGCGGAGTTGTAGCTGTAGGCCTTCGGGAACATAGAAAAATCTTGGTCGAATTGAACTTTTCATAAATTTTCATGCCCCCCAAAAATGTCTAAATCTGCCAATATCTCCTAAACTACAGTAGCGAGGAAGACGCCGATACGCTCATTCGATGTAACTTTCGGAGTGCTACAATCTGGTAGCGGAGTTGTAGCTATAGGCCTTCGGGAACATAGAAGAATCTTGGTCGAATTGAACTTTTCATAAATTTTCATACCCCCCAAAAATGTCTAAATCTGCCAATATCTCCTAAACTACAGTAGCGAAGAATACGCCGATAGGCTCATTCGATGTAACTCTCGGAGTGCTACAATCTGGTAGCGGAGTTGTAGCTGTAGGCCTTCGGGAACATAGAAAAATCTTGGTCGAATTGAACTTTTAATAAGTTTTCATACCCCCCCCAAAAATGTCTAATTCTGCCAATATCTCCTAAACTACAGTAGCGAGGAATACGCCGATAGGCTCATTCGATGTAACTTTCGGAGTGCTACAATCTGGTAGCGGAATTGTAGCTGTAGGCCTTCGGGAACATAGAAAAATCTTGGTCGAATTGAACCTTTTTATAAATTTTCATACCCCCCCCAAAAAATGTCTAAATCTGCCAATATCTCCTAAACTGCAGTAGCGAGGAATACGCCGATAGGCTCATTCGATGTAACTTCAGGAGTGCTACAATCTGGTAACGGAGTTGTAGCTGTAGGCCTTCGGGAACATAAATAAAATTTTGGTCGAATTGAACCTTTCATAAATTTTCATACCCCCCAAAAATGTCTAAATCTGCCAATATCTCCTAAGCTACAGTAGCGAGGAATACGCCGATAGGCTCATTCGATGTAACTTTCGGAGTGCTACAATCTGGTAGCGGAGTTGTAGCTGTAGGCCTTCGGGAACATTGAGAAATCTTGGTCGAATTGAACTTTTCATAAATTTTCATACCCCCCAAAAATGTCTAAATCTGCCAATATCTCCTAAACTACAGTAGCGAGGAATACGCCGATAGGCTCATTCGATGTAACTTTCGGAGTGCTACAATCTGGCAGCGGAGTTGTAGCTGTAGGCCTTCGGGAACATAGAAAAATCTTGGTCGAATTGAACTTTTCATAAATTTTCATGCCCCCCAAAAATGTCTAAATCTGCCAATATCTCCTAAACTACAGTAGCGAGGAATACGCCGATAGGCTCATTCGATGTAACTTTCGGAGTGCTACAATCTGGCAGCGGAATTGTAGCTGTAGGCCTTCGAGAACATAGAAAAATCTTGGTCGAATTGAACTTTTCATAAATTTTCATACCCCCCAAAAATGTCTAAATCTGCCAATATGTCCTAAACTACAGTAGCGAGGAATACGCCGATAGGCTCATTCGATGTAACTCTCGGAGTGCTACAATCTG